>VWPW01008039.1:115587-142707 GCA_013389825.1 Crypturellus undulatus | reverse complement strand
TTTTACACCCAAGCAGGTAGTTCGTGGGACGTAATACAGTGCAGAGCCAACAGGGCCTCTGCTGCTTATCTGCAAAACGAGGTTAATGCTGCTGCCCTCCCTGGCTGTGGTGTTAGGGCTAAGTCCATTAGGTGCAGGGATATTTAAGTGTGGGCTGTTACAGAAACAGCCTGTGAGTAAAATAACTGTTGCAGTATTTAACCCGTGTGCAGGGGAGGGAGCGGGGGCCGGAAGCATTAGCACCGGTTCCTGCAACTGGATTTGTTGCGGGACACAAGTCTGCTTAGCAGGATCCCGTTTTAGTTTACGCTCCTCTGAGGAGTCTAATTTGGAGACTAATCCTAATTAGATATTTTCGGTGTGGAGTGGTCAACTTACTGCTCTTGCAGCCTGGTACAGCAGAAACGCCTTCCGTCTTGTCCGTGTGAGACCTCTTGGGCTGGAGGGACTGGAGAGACCTTCTTGGGTTCCATGGGGCTGAAAAGATGAATGTTTCCCATGTCATATGCCAGAAATACAGAGCTGGGCATGCCGAGGGCATACCTCAAACACAGCTCCCAGGTGAGGTGCTTCAGATGGGGAGAAACTTCGATCCCGCTCTTGTCCGTGGGCACAAACGAGCTGCTCTCAACTGCAGCCCTGCACCACAGCCACGCCAGAGCAGGAGGCCGTTGCCATTACAGTGGTGTGGCTGGGTCTAGCGGGCAGCAGTTGGTTCACAACCCCCAGAAAAACACAGTGCATTATTCGTACCCTCATTCCCAGGGGTGTTACTCGAATCCAGCTCATTTTGATAGGGTAATAAAGTATTTTGGCCTAGCTATATACTTACAGGGCATCAGTTTGAAGATCTATTTCTGCCACTTCTTATTGTTTCTGATTTTTTTTTTGAGTCATATTAAAAGCTAGAGAAAACCAATAGTCAAAATATGATTCTGCATCTTTAACCAGTACAGTCCTTTTTTTTTCCTACTGTGCTGGTTTTCAAGAAGTTGCAGTCACATTTATATAAATACAAGTTATTCCAGACAATAATAGTATAGCATAACAAAAAAAATAGATGAAACCTCTAGAGCAGTCACTATTCCTACTGACACAATGACTCTTCTGCCACAAAATAATGCAAAAGAAAGTGCTTGAAAAATACAGCAGGACAAAATTGGTAGAGAAGCAGCTACCACAACTGTCCTTTATCTTGCCTTTTTTTTTCCTCTCCCTGACATTCCTTTCTGANGCATAACAAAAAAAATAGATGAAACCTCTAGAGCAGTCACTATTCCTACTGACACAATGACTCTTCTGCCACAAAATAATGCAAAAGAAAGTGCTTGAAAAATACAGCAGGACAAAATTGGTAGAGAAGCAGATTTGGTAGAGAAGCAGCTACCACAACTCTCCTTTATCTTGCCTTTTTTTTTTCCTCTCTCACTGACATACCTTTCTGATATTCCAAAAGATAAATTGGTAGAACTAGGCTTTTTTAATTATTGCAAAAATTTTACTTCGAAAAAAATTATTTTAAAAAGATTTTTTTGTGACTTTTGTATCTTTGCAATAAATTACATTTTCTTATCCATTTGACCACTCACAACAGTTACTCATAATGAATTATATCAGAGCATTGATGGAACTCTATACTGCTGGAAAAAAATAAATCAATATTTTGCAGCTGGAGCCCAGCTCTAATTCTTCATTTCCTAAGCCTGACTAATTACTTACCACTTACAGTTGACGCTGATATTCATTGATTCTTGCAGAGATCCGGAAAGGCTTTTTTTGCTAATGAGCAAAAGGCATCACTATTACCGTCCATACTGCTAAAGAATGAGGGAAGACAAAAAACATACTTTCCTATTACCAGTCAGTTTATAAACAGGTTTTCTAAAAGCCTTGTGAAGCACAGGAATATAGCATAACAAGCAAAAAAACCCAACACTATGCAGAGGGCCTTGGCAACTCTTGCACTGGAAGGTAGAGCCATGTCAACATGATGAGGAGCCCAACTCGAGCAGCAAGTTCCTTCCCGCAGGCACACGGAGCTGGCCTTGGCCAGAAGACCTTTCCTAAAGAATTCTTGGAAATGTAGCCATTTATTATGTCCTCGTTCTTACAATCTTCTAGTTTCTTTTATTATTAAATTCATCTTCTCTTGGCTTCAGTGTAATTTTACATTTAGAGTGTCTTAAAAAATATTGATATATGCAAGAGCACTGTTTAGTCATTAGATAAAATACTGGACTAACTCTTGGTTCAGGATTGGATCTCGTCTCTCATTCCCAAATAAGATCCTAATCACTGTGCCATGGATTCACGCTCCTGTCTACCGGGAATCTGGAGGTAGAGTTCTCCCTTAATTTGTTTTCATCTTAGGAAGCAGATTCCATATTTATAAAAAATTGGATGCTAAGTAACAGACTAGCTAGAATCTGTTCCAGCGCTCTACACCTCTCCTCAGCACAGTTGTAGATATAACTTAAGAGAGAGGATCAGGCATTCCTTCTAGGAACACTAATTATAGATGAGTGATTTATACTTGGTGAGAAAATAGGAGCCAAATTCGAATATATGAAGAGCTTATTTTTGTATAATGCTGAAGAGTGTCTCTTAATTAAAAACACTTCATTTTCAGATTGACTTTCCCATTACTGCTCTGCCTAAATTAGTTTTCCAGTGATAGTTCAAACAAACATTCTGAGCCTAGTGCTGCTGAAGGCAGTGGAATTGCGAATGGTTTTTGGGAACATGCAGGTACGGACTGGCTTCTTAGAATCCATCGCAAGTAGAAGCCTGATACACCTGGCAGCTTTGGAAAATGAGGCTTTTTATGAAGCCTCTCAGCCATTGCAGAAGTTGCTCTCAAACCAGGCCAATTCAAGTTACTTCAGTAAACAAAGTTTCACAGATTGCATCTCTAAATCCACCAGAAATTTCTATTAAGCCACAAATTAAAAGAAGAACAAAGAACGTGTCACTTGAAACGCTGCTGTTGAGTCACAGCCCTAAGGACAGAAGAAGTGATCAAAATTCTCCTAGGATAAGTCCAGTGGGTTGAGGATCTTGCTCCAAAGGACAATGGAAGCATGAAGAGGGCATAAACATTTCACATCGTGTTGAATATCTGTGCTTTGTTGGTGTGAGTGTAACTACTCACCTTGAAGAAAACTGCTGTTTCTTCTAATTTCTTGGAAAGGATATAGATGTACTATCTTTGGGACTTCTTCCCACCTGCTATATTTATAGACACGGGCCAATAAATTCAGAATTATTAGGTGAATGGCGATAGGAAAGCAGGCAGACAGACTTAACAGTGATCACCTGAACCTTATTTACACAGGAAAACACTCAACTATAACATTTATCATCATTTTAAGGACATTCCATCCACTTGTAATAGGATATTCTGTTAGCAGGAATAGAGCTTCAAAATTCAATGCTTCTTTTGTATAACTAATAAAAGAATTAAATAGTTTAATTCAATAAAATAATGAAAAAAAAACCCTTTTCTTTCCCTAAAAAAGAAAGGTTAAAGGGTATAAAAGGGAAGCGGGCATTAGTAATGCTGAGTAACATCAGCCAACTGTTGCTCTGAAGAGGAGAGGCTGCTCTCGTACTACTATAACAGGGTGCTACAGGGCTGCAGAGCAGACACATTTGGGAAGGAGAGAGGTCGTCAGGGCAAACCAGAAAGGCTGTAGAAGATCCTACCTTGCCAGGACGTAGAGCCGTGCGCTCTGCCTCCCGCACACAGCTATGAAAACATACTGGAGCTCATTCTTTCTTGGGTGCCTGGGTAGAAAACTGTAAGCCTTGCAGTTCTCTTTTTCCAGTGGCTCCGAAAGGCACTTCCAGCAGCTTTTCAAGCCTATGAGTGATCTGGGCAATTTGCAAGGAGTATTTTGTGTCCCAGCCCTGCCTTCTCAGTGCATTATTAACTAGCTATTGTTGCACTAATGCTGGTAGCTTGTGCTGGCTGCATTTCACTCCGGATAAAGCAGGGCTCAGCTAGGGAGGCTGATT
Source organism: Crypturellus undulatus (assembly GCA_013389825.1). Classification (NCBI taxonomy): domain Eukaryota; kingdom Metazoa; phylum Chordata; class Aves; order Tinamiformes; family Tinamidae; genus Crypturellus; species Crypturellus undulatus. The sequence goes on along the minus strand of VWPW01008039.1, from coordinate 138,690 downwards.
ACTCTGGTAGTAATAGTGCTCTTACCCTTGCTAAACAAACACAATGCAGAAAAAACTTGTCAAAACCTCAGAGTAAATCTGCATGGTTGAACAGCAGCATTTGAGGGCACATTGAAAGCAGCTGTAAAAGGCTGCGCTTGGTTGAGGTGGCCAGCACAGCCGTGGGACCCTCCCCAACTGCCAGCACCAAGCTGGTCCAGGGCCCTGCTTCCATCCCAGTAGCTTTGCTGACACCCACAGCATCCTTTCCACCTGGTGCAAATCCTGCAAATATGATAACTCCCCTCGGCAGGAAAACTTTATACCCTTACTTCTTTTTTTTCTCCTCTTGCCTATGTTGCTATCTGATTTTCTCTAGCATGCGTTATATAACAGAGAGGAAAAAGAGCACATTACCTAACTCAGGTTAAAAAGAGCCATAAAAGCAGCAGGGATTTTGACTAAACTTAACAGCATGGATTTAAACACGAGGCTCACTTGCTTCAGCTGCTAGCCAAAGTTAATAACTGTATTTTACCTTCCCTTCAGTTTCAACCTGACAATCCAAGGTGTGCATACAGCCCTTCTTTAATCTTTACTTTTTTTTTTTTTTTAAGTGAATGGTGTATAATAAATCGGCTAATGCCAGAATTTAAGCAATTTTACAAAAAAACTTAAAATTGAATAATTTTAAAAAGCCCAGTTTTATAAGCTGAGCCATCAGATTGTCCTTACCTCCAAATCAAGGAACACAAGCAGACCTATTTAAGGCCTTAATTGCCTCTGTTTCTAGNCACTCCGGATAAAGCAGGGCTCAGCTAGGGAGGCTGATTACTCTGGTAGTAATAGTGCTCTTACCCTTGCTAAACAAACACAATGCAGAAAAAACTTGTCAAAACCTCAGAGTAAATCTGCATGGTTGAACAGCAGCATTTGAGGGCACATTGAAAGCAGCTGTAAAAGGCTGCGCTTGGCTGAGGTGGCCAGCACGGCCGTGGGACCCTCCCCAACTGCCAGCACCAAGCTGGTCCAGGGCCCTGCTTCCATCCCAGTAGCTTTGCTGACACCCACAGCATCCTTTCCACCTGGTGCAAATCCTGCAAATATGATAACTCCCCTCGGCAGGAAAACTTTATACCCTTACTTATTTTTTCCCCTCCTGCCTATGTTGCTATCTGATTTTCTCTAGCATGCGTTATATAACAGAGAGGAAAAAGAGCACATTACCTAACTCAGGTTAAAAAGAGCCATAAAAGCAGCAGGGATTTTGACTAAACTTAACAGCATGGATTTAAACACGAGGCTCACTTGCTTCAGCTGCTAGCCAAAGTTAATAACTGTATTTTACCTTCCCTTCAGTTTCAACCTGACAATCCAAGGTGTGCATACAGCCCTTCTTTAATCTTTACTTTTTTTTTTTTTTTAAGTGAATGGTGTATAATAAATCGGCTAATGCCAGAATTTAAGCAATTTTACAAAAAAACTTAAAATTGAATAATTTTAAAAAGCCCAGTTTTATAAGCTGAGCCATCAGATTGTCCTTACCTCCAAATCAAGGAACACAAGCAGACCTATTTAAGGCCTTAATTGCCTCTGTTTCTAGGATCAAGAAAACAGGGCTGATATTGCCAGCAGAATTGGAGGGGTTTTAGCATGGCTGCAGAGGAAGAGCATCCTACTCTTGAAGGCGCTTCAGGAAGCCCAGTAAGGAAGGGAGAGGTTTTACAGTTCCCTGGAACCTAATAGCCAATGAATCAACTTTTATTGCTAATTCTGTCTACTGAAACAGCTTCTTTTTGGAAACTGCTAAATGCACTCAATGTGCATTTTCTCAATATCTCAAAAATCCTTCAGTCCTTTAAACTTTGATTTAGAGCCTGAACCCAGGTCCCTCATGATTAGAGATGTGGCTTTCCACATCTACACATCATTACTAGTGCCCATACCTCAAATCTTGATATGGAGGATCCTGTGCTTACCCTGAATGCAGATGAATATCAGTAATGGAAACCAAGTTTATATAAACAAACTTTCTCCAGACATGTGGTGGACTTAACAGCACAAAAAATGTATATAGTGACTATAAAAACAATACTGTAATACCCATCTAGACTGGTAAAGCGACTGCTCTTCACTGATCCCAGCTTAGGAGGGCACTGCACGTTCATTATATAAGATGAGCCCACAGCACTAAGAGCACAACACTAGGAGGAGACTCGGTAGGAGGACGAGGGTATTGCGCACTCAGAAATTATGCAGCTATTTGCATCCTGTAACTAGGCTGAACCTGGCATGAAGCTTTATTTACATTTATGTAACTGAATTTTGTTGTTGTTGGCATCAGCGCACTTTATGATACCAAAACATGTATCACAAGCAACGTTTGAATGTTCGAAGTTGACTCAACTTGTCATAATTTCTGCCACATTCTTCTTCGGAGGGCGGTTTACTGAAGCGGGTATTGCTGTACCCCAAGCTGGAGAAGCCAAGGCACAGTTCTTAGCTTCTCATTAATCCCAGCTTGGAATAAAAACCAAGAGCAGAGGCTGCGCATTCTTGCATTCGAAGGCACCGCTGGCTTGGTGAACCTAGACCCAAGCATCCTTATTTGCAGGATGCTGTTCTCACCTTGGCAGTTTTATCCTCCTCACATATGGCCATCATTCCTCAGCCCTCTGGCAGTCTGTAATGTTAAAGCTTTTTGATTTAAGCCTACGTAATAAATCTGTTCGTTTCTCAGCGTTAGCACGCGCCAGTGTCCACTGGTGGGGAAGCCTCCGGAGGCTGCGGCCGGTCGGGTTTATTCGCCCCATGCCCGGCAGCACGTGAGCCCTCGGTGCGCTATGTCCCAGGAGCCTTCCCCGCCCCGCTCAGTTCCAGGTTACTGACTGTGGCGAAACCGCCCGCTCGAGGAAGGCAGGGAATGTTCCTGCGTGAGTCATGTTTGTTCCCGCCTGTCAGACCGCATCCCGACCGGTTCAGTGGCTCCATTGAGAGGCGGAGGCGGTGCCCGCGCCGCAGACCCAGCGCGGCTTGGGACGGCACCGACCTCTGCAGGCCGCAGGCTCCCCCGCTGCCCGGGAAGGTGCCCAGGAGCCATCAGGCACATGAAGCAGTGTAATTAAAATTTCCTGGAAAACTGCTAAAATGAGCAAATGCAGGAACATAAGAGGCAGCCCTGGAAGCACCTGGAGAACGCAAAGCCCTTGGGCAGACTGAACTCTTTTCATGGTTATTTCCACAAAGAATGAGGGAGCCACATAGGAGGTAAATGAAATGACTCGAGAAGCAGTAGCCCAGACGAGAGGGAGAACAATATTTAATTCAGTACCATGAAACACAAAACCAGCCGCTGTGAAAGGCAGCGGAGGGAGAGTGACACCATGCCAAAGACACGGAGAAAAACGCCTGAATCTGAAGGCGCTTGAGGAACGTGAGGCCAGGACTGTGGTGACTGATGAACACAAGAAGCAGCTGAAACTGCTGAAAATCAATCTACTGATTGCCCCAGAAAGTTGGCACAGGAGGCGGGAAACACAGCTGATCCCTGTACGGACAAACTGTGACTTCATTTGTTTTGGATTTGCAGTCGCAGGAGCTTCGGGACGTTCCCGGCTCGCGCACCAGGGGGTGGTCACGGCCCGGCGCCGCGGCCTCCTCCCTGCCCCTCTGCGCCCCAGGTGTTTGCCATAACCACAGGTGATCAAGGCTTCTCCTGGTGGCAGCCCAACCCAAGGGTGGCGTGACCGAGCTGTGATCCTCCAGGTTTGCGAGAGGAGGAGCAAGCAGGGTTGTTTCCATAGTAGCCATCACTGCTGCTTAGCTCTCTCCACTACGGAGCTCTGGCGACCTCAAGATTCACTGCTCTTCCTCTCTGGTTGAAGTTTTGACCATTTCTTTGACCATAAATTTTAGGTCTGTCATGAGTACTTAGAAGACTCTTGCTCACTCCCTTAACTACATCTACTAAGCTCATGAAGCCAAGTGTACAGACAGCCTTTTGCAGGGCTGTTTTGTCTTGGAACTAACTTCTACTGCCTTCCCCAAACATTTGTGAGCCCCAGAGTTCTTCACCTTAATAACTTCCTTTTTCTTCTCCATGAATTTCCAAGAATCATGANGTACTTAGAAGACTCTTGCTCACTCCCTTAACTACATCTACTTAAGCTCATGAAGCCAGGTGTACAGACAGCCTTTTGCAGGGCTGTTTTGTCTTGGAACTAACTTCTACTGCCTTCCCCAGCCATCTGTGAGCCCCAGAGTTCTTCACCCTAATAACTTAGCACCCCTTCCTTTTTCTTCTCCATGAGTTTCCAGGAATCATGAAAATCTGCTATCTGAACAGCTGCAAAATGCATTTTTATGTATAATCTTGCCAATTCTGTTACCCTCAGGTAACAGAATGCCTGACTATCTCCCTTACATCACATGCAATGTCATTTTCACTTGGTTTTATCATTTGTAAGATGGGAAATGAAAAATGGGATATTTAATTTCATTGTGACTGAGTCAAGCACCCAACCTGCCTGTAAGGGTGTTAATAGAGTATTACCCCATGGTGCTCTCCTATTAGAATTAGCATAAGCCTCATTACTGCTTTTGTTCCCTATGTCCTTCAGTGTCACATTCCTGGGCACCAATCAACCTAATCCACTGCTCAGTGTCCTTTTTTTTTTGATAACTCATGTAAACCAGAACAGGTACTGTAAGAAAAAACCTCAAACAGTGATAGTTCTTCCTGAGCTCCTCCCTGTGGATTCACAGCGGCCCCTGTTTATTGCCAGGTAAGCAATGGTTATCCAGGGGAAAAAAAAAATGCAGCTTTAATAATAAAATACTGTCATATCAGAAGGTATCTTGGCATTACCTGTTTTTGGAGTGCTCAGCAGGATGGGAAAAAGCACCAATGCCCTTTACATATTCTGAGTTGATCTGCAGGAAATCAGAAGAGCTGCTAGATGACAACGATGCTCCACACGGCATCACAGTGCGGAGCTATCCTGGAATACTGCAGCTTTTTAAACACAGGTGCACTCATTGGGAGGGGGAGACGCACAGCTTCTAACTCTTGCCCCGTCAAAGACTTTACTCACTGCAAGTAACAATGGCATCAGTTGTTGTGCCCCATTAAGCCTTCAAGCCAGTAATTAGAGAGGTGGCATCAGCTGTTTCAACTTAGGGTGAAGGTATGACCTTACAGGAGGGTCTGTGGTCACCTCATGGGAATCCTTCTTTCTTTGCCTAAAAAAATAATGCCCTGTTTACTTAAAAGTCCAGTAAATTCCTCAGCTAACACTATACTGTATCAGTAAGTTCTCTGAATTAACTGTGCCCTACTGAAATAAGATATTTTACACCTGATAAAGCTAAAAATAAAGTCTCATACTAAATGCATTCTCATGTCTGTTGCCCTTCATAATTTCTTTATAGTTGTACCTATGTCTCAGCCTCTTCCTTTCCTCCTTTTTACTTACAGGGTTCCTTATTGTTTATTTAAGTTTTCTTCCTGTTAGCGTGAATATTTCAAAAATAAGCGTGAATTCAGAAATCTGACTTTTCAGAAATCTTTAGCACTTAAGAAAGAGAGGGAGTGAAAGCTGAAACTGTTCTTAAGCTGTATGGATTGGAACATAAAACGTACAAAAAGCATCTTCTTAAAACAAGATTTATTGGCACAAACATACATGTTACAAATGTATACAGTATTCTTGGAAAATATGTTCACCACTTAAAAAGAAAACACTTCACAAAAAAAGTACAGTAATATCAAAGTCAGTAAGTTGTCACAATTTTAGCATCAAAATGTCTGCATGCAGAATTTCATCATTTATAAATAGCATTCCACTGACCTCCAGGTAAAGCACTTAAACAAATTTCTTGGTCTCCACAACGCTTTTTTCCTCCCCACACAGCTTTATTAAGGTGCAAATGTCCTGTTTTTCTGTAGAGGTACAAATTCCAGTTTCTTGCTCAGCACAGCTGAGTTTGGGACTTGAGAGATGCTCTTCTCAGCCCCGATCTCCAATTCCTTTCTGGATGCACTACCACACAGCTTAACGTTACCGAGTGGCCTTTAGAAGGACTCAGTTAAAGATTTGGTCTGGAGTTCAGGTTTTCAAAGAGCAGCTGAAAACTTATTTCTAGCTATTCGTATTAGAGCAACTAGAGCTTGAAGAACTACAAGGAAAGAGGTAGAAAACAGTATTTTGTTTTGCACTGCCCTTCTAGCAGCATTGCTAACGTGACTCGTGAGGAGAACCAGCACTCTCAGTCAAGAACCCTTGTTGGTACTAAGTTAGTAGCCATGCAGAAGTTATTAGTTATGTTCTGCCATTCAAACCATCCAGATAAGAGACTTTTTGCTCCACTGCCTGTGAGCGAGTTGCTCACAGGATGCACCAAACGCCCAGGGCACCTTGGGTCTACGCAGACCCACACTGAGCAGTGGGTTTGGCACATGAGGACAGGCAGACATGGTCATAAAAGGCCACTAAGGGATCTGGGGCTGCAGCCTCCGACGGGTGAGGACAGGCTGAAGGAGCCGCCCAACAGACCAGAAGGCCAAGGGGTCTTCCAACACCTAAAACAGGGTGAGGGGGATAGAGAAAACCAAGCCAGACTCCTCCCTGAAGTGCCCAGGGAAAGGTCAGGGAGCAAATGCCATAAGTTGCAACACAGGAAATTCCTGTTTAATGTAGGAAAAAAAAATTCTTTGCTGTGAGGTGAAATAACAATTAACATGCACACTCAGCATCCTTGCCATACATTCTTACTAGGATTCAAAATTCCTTTTTTTTTTCTCTCTCTCTTTTCTTCTTCCTCCCTCTCCTTTCAATACCTGAAAAGCTGAACTTTTAGATTTGCCTAGAGTTTGTGGAATCACCATCCTTGGAGACTTTCAAAGCACAAGAAGACAAAACCCTGAGAAGGCCAGAGCTAACCTCCAGGCTGTGCCTGCTTTGAGCAGCGGATTAAGCTAGAGGATCTCCAGCGGTCCGTTCCAACCTGTTTTGGATACCATTGAAAGGAAGGAGTTTTCCTCTCTGAATTCGAGCACATCACAGATCTCCTACGAGCACTGGAGTTAGCAAGACAAACAAGGTGTCCCCTTGTCCCTCCCCACTAGCATGGGCGGATACACTGTGCACAGAGTGCAGGGATACTCAGCTACAAACTTCCCCTTTCCTTCTCTCTCGCAGCAGAGGATGGAAATTCAGTGTCTGCTTCAGCACATGGGGAAGGAGCTTGCAGCGCTTTGCTCCGTGCTTTGCTCTTCCCTGCAGGCCCGAGTGTGAAATACTCAGCCATGTAGCGGCATTCAGTCTACAGCGATGAAGCCCTTTGCACCTCCCAAGGCTGATTTTCTGCATTAAAACTCAAGCATAAGTCATTAAAGAAAACACTGTTCAGTGGCTACAAACTTTCCTTCTTCCTGAACAAGGTGCAAAAGCATCATTTCCCACAATGACTAACCCAGGTTTAGAATAAGAGTCTGCGTATTGCCACTGCGAGAACTTATTATGTTGCAAACTAAATAAAGCTGCTCCCAGCAGCAAGTGCCAGCACTTCACCTGCTTCCCACACACATGGCAAAACGGGAGGGAGCAAACAGCCCCCGGAGCTCCCTTTTGGGAAGGAAGAGGAAAAAAAGAGTTTTTTTTTTTTTTCTTTAAATTAACCTCTGCAGCAGTTGATGTTTCCCACTCAAAATGTATTTTTGCTACAGACAAAGGATGTTTTCAAGCATCACTCTTGAGTAGGAGGTATTAATTTCTAATCTCTCATCGATGCTGATATACATAATGTGACTAATATTTTATTACGTATGTGGTTGGATGGGGGGAGAACTTTATTGAAAAGACAAAGTAATGATATTTTTCATGACAAATAGTGGGCTGTCATTAACATTTTGTAGCACAAACCTGTGCGTTTCAGCTGCATTAGCGTTTTATTTTCTTTCCAATACGCGGAAAAAGCAAACAGAACACATCTTGGGACTTAGCAATTTTAGTAAGAAAAAAGTATTCTGCAATGATTTCACAGGCTTTGGAAGTTAATTATTTGGCTATCTGGGTGTTGCTAATCACTTCAATAGTGAAAAATATTTGAAGAAAGAACAGTTAAAAGGAAACCCTTGTCCTGGCCATACGTTGCAACTTTGATTTGGAATCCCTTTTTCTTTAAATTCTTGAGAGTTTGGACTTGATTATTTTTCATATGCTCTAGCTTGCTAGGAGTATGGTAGACCCAGGCACTGACCACTAAATATTCAAACCCGGACAGCACCAGAATAACTGTTGGGGGAACTGCAGCATCCTTTCAGATCACCAGTATAAATACTAATAGCTGAACTTCTGAAAACAATGATGTGATGCGAATCTGTAAATTCATGACTCTGTTATATGCAATATCTCATATATTGGTCTTACAAAGAAAGCCATCCTGTATTATTTGCTCTTATTTTAAAGAAATCTGTGNAAACAATGATGTGATGCGAATCTGTAAATTCATGACTCTGTTATATGCAATATCTCATATATTGGTTTAACAAAGAAAGTCACAGAATTCTGTATTATTTGATCTTATTTTAAACAAATCTGTGGTTTATTAGGAAACTAATTTCAAGAACTAGATTAAAATATTGAGAGCTCTTATTTTGTTAAGATCTTTGCAACAGCAAAGCTCAAGCCACCACCACATACTCACATATGCATGTCAGGAATGCAGTGGGTTCAACATGGGGCTTTTCCAACCCTGCTTAGGCTATCTATTAATGGAAAAGCACAGATATAGGAGCAGCGTGAGGGTTAGCAAAACCACCATGATGGTTCAAGAAGATTTAAGGACTGGCAGACTGAAGTCTATGCAACGGAAAGGTCTGTGGGCAGTCAGTATCTTTATGGTACCAAGCAGGCTGCAGCCTGTACGTGATGGAAGTTCTCAAGCCCTTCTACAACAAGAACATGCTTTGGATGACAGACCCCAAACGGCTCTCTCCAAAAAATAAAATCCTCTTTACTGCATATATTGTATCTCCCTGTTTTCAAGGTTAAAAAGCGGCTAAATTCAGCCAGCACTCGCTCTAGCTCATTTTACATAGTAGTGTGTATGCAGTTCAACAGACTGGCTCCAGTTAGTTTTAACGTATGAAGGGTGCTCGTACATACAGCACGTACAAAGAGGTGGTTATCGAATGTTTGTTCTATTGTANTCAGCCAGCACTCGCTCTAGCTCATTTTACATAGTAGTGTGTATGCAGTTCAACAGACTGGCTCCACTTAGTTTTAACGTAGGTGCTCCTACATACAGCACTTACAAAGAGGTGGTTATCGAATATTTGCTCTATTGTACTCAAACTACCATTATCCTTATTTCCCATTTCCTCTCCTTTCCAACAATACTGATGAAATTCTGATTTGAAAAAAAAAATACTGTGTTACAACTGAAACTGTTTGAGTGGTTGCAAAAACGCTGCATGTCAGGTAGTCAGGAGCCACCTTCTGCCTCGCACCACTTGGAGCTGCATTCAAACCCAGGAGCTGCATTTGGCCTTCAGCGCTTCCTCGCAAGGAGAAGCTGCTCTGGAGAGAGCGGCGGCCCCGGAGAAGGTGCTGCTGCCGCCTGAGTGCTGATCAAGGTCAAGAGCAGCACGGCCGAAGGCAGCGAGTCGGTTCAGAGGGCAGCAGCACAACCCGGCTCCCGTGCGCCATGCTCCACATACACCGCACTCCAACAGCACAAAGGCTTTTGAAGGGAATGAAGAGGGACCGGAGGAATAAAGGAGAAGCCGGCTACTGCGAGAGGAGCTAAAGAACGAACAGGCTTTTCCCTAATTAACGACGCTGTTCTCTATGATATTTTCTCTTCGGGAACAAGTACTTCGGCCTTTTAAACTTACAGCACATGGCTTCCTCGGTTGAATAGAACGTTACGTATGAGCCACGAGGCTGTATTCATGGTTTAAATCAGTGCAGGTTATGAAGTTTGCTTTGGAGAATTAGCAGATGTGATACAGTCATGACAGAATGAGGTTACTGCAGAAATGACTCATTGTTGAATAATCAAGTGTTTACTCTACCAAAACTGCATGTAATTGGACTGCCACCATTTTCCTGCTTTATTGTAAAGATCTAGCTTTTAAATCTCAGTGCATCAGGAAGAGAAAAGTAAGCTCCTTGGGTGGCTTAGATCTCTTTTTTACACGTGTGTTTAAAGGTAGGCAATCGCCTGGCTCTCAGTTGAGGAAAAAAAAGCCATTGAGCACATCAGTGGAGACATACATTAATGAAGAAAGGGAAATCAGTTGAAGAATAGAGCAAGATCCTTTCTTGAAGTGGAACAGAGAAACAGTTCTTCAAGAGACCAGAAAGAAGAAGAGCAAGTGATATTCTTTTGATTTTTTACATAGCCTAATCAAGCATCTCTGTAGCAACATCGTGATCTGAGAAATCCTGATCCAATCACTTCTCTGGATACATTTCTTTTTTTCCTAAACTACGTTTCTTTTTCAGCCTGTTTTGGTTTTGCTTTTAAAAGGAAGTAATTTGAAGTCGCTCATGCTTTTCTTGCATGAAGGAACAAATGCGCAGATATGTCCCAACTAGCGAGAAGAGAAGAACCAGCTGGAAGAGCATCTCACTCTGCTGCCTACACAGCGAGCCCAAAGGTTAAGGTCTGTGAAGGTCCTGAAGTTCAGGGAAGGACGTGAATCCAGATCAAAGAGACTTTGGACTCTTTGAGGCCTTTCCAGCACTCACTATGTACATTGGGAGCACTCCCAGGGCCTTATATGGCTATTGGTTTAGCCCTCTTCACCTTTCAAAGCGCAGGAAAAGAGAGGTTGAGATCCGAATCCTGGATCACAGCCAAGTGCTCTCCTCTTTCCGAAGGTTTAGCACTAACGCGGGCAATCAGCAGGCACTGACCTAGGATCAGCTGTAGATGATGCTCCCACTGGATGGGGAACAGCTCGCTCCTTAGAGGCCTGAAGAAGAGTTCACTAACGTCGGACATTGAAGCTTCTAAAGTTTCCAAAGTTTCAACCATGGTAGATGCAGTTCTCATTTTACACACGTGCTCTGGGTGTCAGCCATCATCTTCCTCTTAAGAACTAAAAGTCATCATATTCAAAGCAGTAGTAACTAGGTTGCTTATTAAGTTAAAGTTACATGAAGCCATGTCAGAGAAGCAGCCACACAAATGAGAAAGCAGCAGAAGAATTTCAAAAGGTCTGGCTGCCAAGACAAACCCAGCAGATTGTGGCTATTCTAGTTCTTTCCTTATATGGTCATTATTGTGCTGTTCTTTCATCATTGCAGCTTTTTAGGAAACTCAACAGACCATTATAAAAAAGAAAAAGCCAAGCATTTTACTCGCCTGAAATATTCCAGGGCTAACCTCATCGTGTTAAAGTGCCAGCTTTAAAGGGGTTGTGTAGACCCTAGATTATATCAAAATCTTTATTAGAGTCTCCTCTCTTCCTTCTAATAATACTGAATTATATATATTGGACTGTGTTGTTCCATAATGTTGCCAAGGAAAAATCAGGTCTCGGCTGTTCCTGTGCCACTGTCCTGTATCTTCCATACACAAGATACTTAGTTTTGAGCTAAAGGGAGGAGGGCGTAATGCCCAAGCAGGACCTCATGCCATGTCTGCGGACACTGGAAGCACCTCAGCCTCTGGAGCTGAAGTGCCCTCACCAGCACAGCCGAGGAAGGAGCAGAGAGCAGCTCCAGTGCTTCAGAGCATCTCCTACCTGGCCTGCCCCGGCTCTTTCCGAACAGCCTGTCATGCCACCGTCCCAGCTGGCCATCCCTCGTGCAGCTGCAGCCCCGAAATGAGGGTGCTTCATGCAAGGAGAGAACACGAACATCTCACGTAGGATGTTGAACTCGGCTGAAGCTACTGAACTCTGCTCCCCACCAGCGACGTGGCAGTTCAGACCTCAAGATGGCAACGAAAACGCAACGTGCAGCCTCGCAGCGTCCTGAGGGTCTGCGGGGTGGGAGGAGAAGGGAAGTCAGGGAAGTCCTTCTGGGTCTTTTCACCCACCCAAATCAAGGCTGAACAGCTAGCAATGAGGAGCAGTGGTTGAAATTCTACCCAATAACTGAAAGGAACTAGTGCTAGTGAACGAGTGAATGAGTTGACCTTCACAGGGGAGATTTACTGTTGCACATGGGCAGCTTTAACTACTCGTGGACATTGTAAATGTAGAGGCAGTGAACAGAAAGCAAATCAATCCTGGCTTCAGCTCAGATAAGATCTCCAGCTGCGTTTATATAGATTGGGCCCTTCACCACTCTACATGTATGTGATGATGTTGCACAGTCTATGACCCGGAAAATCCCCCATTTTTCAGGTCAGGTATCACCATATTCCCTTTTTCCAGTGGTGGCTGCGTTACACACAGCATTCAAGATGGGGCACCTTATGGAGCCAGGCCCTTAGTGACAGCAGGGCTTTCTGCTTGCTCGGTAGCTTTACTGGAATTGTAAACAACGATGTGAAACAGCACATGTGCAAATAAAGCAATTAATATATAGAAAAAATCATAATGCATCTGGAGCCCTTCAACTAATTGTCACCTATTCTCTCTGCAAAATTCTGCTTAATTTATATATATATGCTCATTGCAACAGAGTAGTCTAGTTTTCTCTTTTGTTTTTTTAAATCTAGGATCAAGAGAATTCTGTCTATACTGGGCATATTTACAGTTACTATCACCATTTTTTTTAAGTTCTAACTGAATTTAAAACAAAAAAGTTATATTTTTTCAAACAATTGTTCTTTGAAATCCTGAAGAAAGCATCTTGAAAGGATGCCTGTCAGGATTGTCTGGCTTAAAATTTGATAATTCATTGTTTGTTTATTTTAACTGTTATTGAACATGGTAATTTTTCTATGGATAATTATCCATGGGTAGGATCTCCATCCTCCTGAAAACAAAGAATTCACCCGCCACCTCCTGCTTTTTAATTGATCCTCATATCAATGTCATTAAAAATCATTTCTGCAGAAGGCAGAGAGGCAGCTACATACATTTGCATTCGTTGTCATACCCAGGCCTTCACCCAGAGGCCTTCTTTCTAGAGAATATCCCACAAGAGAAATTCAAATTCATAGAAAACAGCCCTACTTCTTTTCTGCCAGCAAGGATTTGACACTTGAATAGTACAACTAATCTCAAAAGCTGTGTTTGACTGGTTAAGTAGAGATTAGATATTTTACACCTTCTACGAATACTTGCAGGTACCACTTCTTCAATGAGAGTAGCAAGGACACACCACCTCAAAAACAAATCCATCTGATAGTGGATTTTGACACCTAACTTTACTGCTCACATTGAGAATTTTGGCCCTAGATCTTGCTCTTTCGGGTCCCACCCACCTGACAGTCCCTTGCAGCAGCAGCTTCCCCACAGCTGCATTTCTGACTCCGAGAGGTTTACGGTGCTTTTCAGACACTGGTTTCTGAAGGTCAGTGCAGACACATTTTAAGACACGGTGCTAAGACAGTGTATGGAACTACTTGGCAGTATTTAGCTGGTACAGTTTCTCATGGGAACAACAGAATTCCAAACCACACCACACTGAATGCTTATGGGTTATTACAAGCAAAAAACCCAAGACACCAGGAATTAAAAAGCGGAGTTCAACAAAGGAACACTGATATCGTTGGTCGATAAGAACAAAGTTGTGCCAGGTCCTCCCTCTTCGCTTTCTCAGGTGGAGAAATGAACTGGAAAAGGAAGTAGGAGGAGGGAAAAAAGACAAATGTTATTATAGAGTTACCACCGTGCTAATAAAACCAATCCAGGAGCAAAGGGTTGACTTCTGGGGAGAAGCTATGAGCTGTCTTGTCTGATTTTTATTTTCCTGTTAGGATTCACATGATGCCCAACACCGGGTACGTACAAAGCAGCCAATTCCATGGCTGCACATCTGTCTTCCCAAGCTGCCACACCAGGACTGTCTTTCCCTTGAAGCCACTAGCGGTGAGCACCCAGTTAATGCAGTTAATTAATATCTAGCCATTTCTCATTCTTGCCATAGCCGAGTTATGAAACCCTAGAATCATTCTGGGACAGTGTGATGCCAACATTCATAAGACTAATCAGCTCCCACATGCATCTCAATCCATTAAGTCGTGTTTACAGGTGATTCCGTAAGCCTCCTTCACAGAAGCAACAGGAAAATGGAAACACACTGCAGATGAGCGTGTAATCCGAGAGCTGGGAATTAACAGAGGTTGGCAATCCAGCCTCCTGGTGAATCTCTTGTGGGTTACTAGCTGTACTGCTCGGCTCGGGGAGCCTCTCTTTCAGCAGCGAATGCCATATTGCAGTTATGTCACATAATAACAGTTGTTGCTCATACAGAAGTTACATAAATGTGATGTTCAGTTTCTGTCATTACGAGATCCCTGGCTCACAAGCAGCAGGACTGCTATTATTCATTCATAGGCTGCCTTGGCTGCAAATGTGTGGAATAAGATGAGCCCCAGAGGCAAGAATTCAACAAGATTTTGGGCAAGATTTCAAGGATATTTACCTATAAAAGGTGCAAAGGGATCTGCAGAAGTAGCAACAATACAAATTCCAGCTGATTTGGTAGGAACTAAGCACCTATGCACTTTGAAGAAATCTATTAGATGGCCATTTGCATGTGGCACCTCACCCTCTTCTGACAGCAACGAGCTAATTCAAGGATTACTGTTCTCACCGAGAAGCACTTGGCTTTTTCAATTTATTCTAAGTGAAAGGAGAATGTTTCAGACTGCATTAAAATATATATAAGCAAGAAAAAGGGAATCTTTAATATGGGGAAAAGTTATGTAACATACTAATGTAAAATACATCAAATATCAACAAATTCTACCTATACAAGCACCCAGGGAGTTCGCAGTAATTTTCACTCTAACAGCATGACACTAGAAGAAGGTTTTCAAATTCATCAATTACAGCATTTAAAACCTGCTTTGTACTTTGTTTTCTTTTCCCTGTATTAACAATTGGCAAATCATAGAGCTACCAAGATGATAAATGAAAGAGAAAAATAAATTACTCACTTATAATTATAACGAGAATGACTGCACATACTACACCAAGGATGATCATCATCTATAAAAAGAAAGTTACAAAGTTACAAAAAAAAAGTCATCTTTCACATGACAGTCATTAACCTCTTTATATATATTTTTTGCCTTTATTTGGTGGCCTATTCATTCTACTTTTACTTTTGACTAAGACTCACTGTAATACACTTTTTGGAGTCCCACATTCGGTGTCAGTTTTGGAAACCAAATGGACGTAGCCTCTTGTCAAAGCTATGGAGTTCTTGCCCATCAGCTAACATGTAGAAACTCAAATTACTCAGTTAATTCTCTAACTTATATTCACTTCACTGGGGAGTATTTGTAAACTTTACCTACCTACAGTATTTTACCTTGCTTTGCATTTCATATCACTGTGGGTTCAAGAGACAAAGCAGNTGGAGTTCTTGCCCATCAGCTAACATGTAGAAACTCAAATTACTCAGTTAATTCTCTAACTTATATCCACTTCACTGGGGAGTATGTGCAAACTTTACCTATAGTATTTTACCTTGCTTTACATTTCATATCGCTGTGGGTTCAAGAAACAAAGCAGGCAACAGACAGGCAGGGGAGAAATGCATGGAGCAACCTCCTCCTCTGGGAAGAGGTGGTCTCACTTACGTGGATACGAGGGGCCAAGCAGCAGGGAGGGGAAATGGCAACAAAGCTGAACTTTCAGCACAGTGTTCATGTGTTGGTGGTGCATGAAAAGAAGGAAGCAAGGACCTGGTCTCTTATATGAAGAGAAGATGAAGTTTCACAGTCCAACAAAAGACAAATTCTAGAGGAGGTCTGAAAAAGCAAGAGATACTGGGGCTTCCTCTGCTCACAGGAAAATGATGAGGCCTTGAGGACAGCCGGGGAGAGAACCAGTCAGTTAAAGACCAACTCTATCCCGATCTGTCCCTCCTCAAAGGCTCTCCCATTCCCTCACTTCTCACAGCGGTTGTGCACCCAAATATTTTTTGGCAGCTTACTCTCCTTGTGAAAGGGCAAGAGGCTGATCATCTATCAGAGGGACAAGGCCTCTTTTCTGCCGCTTCTAGTATTCATTACACGTGTTCTGGTTCTGTGCTTCAGACAGAGCGCTGACGTGAATCAACAGAGCAAGTCTTATGTTCTTCCATCCCTACATGCAGACACTGAGTAAATCATCAAAAATTGTATGGAGATACTGCACAAATCTAAGAATAGGTTCTGGTAAATGTGAGAGCTTGGCTTATTATCCAGTAGCTTAGAAGGCAAGACTTTGAGATCCCATGCTACAAGCCATCTCTCAAAACACAAGTGAATGAAGCCATGAAGCAAAAAGATGAATGGATAAAGCAGAGATCTTTATATTCTTTACCTTGCAGTTTTTCCACCAGTATTTCCTCTTCAGTTTGGCTGCACTGGTTTCAAACTGTGAGGCACCTGCTTGCAAAGCATCTGCCCGGTTGTCGAGCTCCGACAGCTTCTGGTCTCTTTCTAGTACCTTGTCCACGTTCATTCTTATGATGCCGACCACCTGCAAAGACACAGCCCCACGTCAGGTACCCTTGCATGGCAAAGCCCAAGGTTACCGTATGTTCACATGCTGCAAGCAGCTTGTTGCCATTATGGCAAATATCATGTGATGGCAACTACACAGACGTTCCCTGAGTAAACACATCTGGAAACACAGTGAGAACAAGATAAACTAGTTAAACATACGTATATAACACTAAATAAACATAGTTGTACTGCAGTCAAATGCCCTTAAAGGTTTTAAAAAAGGGATACTATAATATACTCGAAGAATTTCATGAATGATTTTGATTTCATTTAGCCTACAACTTGGTGTACAGATACAGAAAAACTGTTGCAGACCTCTACTTCAGTTTGATAGTAACTCTATCACACTATTCTATCTGAAAAAGAATGTGCACAGGCAGGATAAAGTGGGTAATGCACATATGCTACAGAGCTGGAAGTAAAATCCCTTCTAGCAAATGAATGGTCTGAAACAGCAACCCTATACCAATTCATCACTAGCCGAAGTGTGAGATGACACAGCAACCTTAGTAAAGTCGTGAATATGGTTGATGGTCCTTATACTCGGGAATGAGGAAGTTCATGTTATTTGTATTTGATATAATGTAACTATTACCTACAAAAGCTCAGAAATATAAAATATGTATCATTTTTACTTCTTATCATGATTACGAGGTAAAACTGGTAGTGAAAAATCTCTGGAAGGATTGGCTAAATGCTGTTCCAAAACTCAAGATCAAGATGAAGAGAGTAGTAGAACGTTTCCCATGTCTTCTCTCCTTTTTCCTTTGTCCAAAACTATTTGTTGAAATTAACTCGAGTGCAGTGAACATTTTGTCCCAGTGAGACTGCATTTTTATCCACTATATCTATTTTTGTCTAACCTAGGACCAAGAGCTCCATGATGCCCGAGTACTCAAAGGAAAAAGGGAAAAGCCAGCATGGATACACCTGAAAGGCTGGTTTGAGAGGGCTCACAGTTATTTCAGTGATCCAGAAGTTGGCTCTTAAGCCAAGTCTAAACCACATTGCTGAGTTTTGGGCTTGGCTGCCTTGCTGCAGAACAGCATCCAAGTGCTGTGCCCTGGTGTTTGCTGCCACCTACAGATTCCTTTCCCACAAGACAAGAAACAAAGCCAGGAAGGATCTGGTCAAAGCAGCCCGCAGCAGAGCAAAATCCCTACGTGATAAAAACCAGCTTCGTTCACGGGACTTCAGAGCACTGACAGCCCAGCAGAGTTTCCCTCTCTTTGTACTCACTGCGAGTTAATGATTGATCTGCCTTTTCCTATTAAGCACAGACCTGCCAATCATGTGAAACCCACTGAAAAACCAACCAATAAAAAAAAAGTGGAGAAAAGTGTGGATCCTGGTTGTCACCTGCCCAAGCCTCAAATCCAAGAGCTTCTCACTCTCCCCTCATGACCGGTAAGAGTTCCTGCCAAAACTACTCCGTCCCACTTCGTAATAGGACAAACCTGCCTGTGCTCGAGTTTTCATCCACCAGAGTTATTGAGTGGGTTGTTCTGAATGTCACAAACGTGAACCTCGTTGGGAGGCACATCAGCCTCCCTGGGACCCATCGCCGTTCATCTGCTTGAAGATCCCTATATGTCTGACTTGCATCACTCGTTTCAAATAAAAACTTCTTAACCTTCTAGGGCAATTGCTTGGGCTCTAGCTCATGCAATTGCAGCATCCTCATGATGTAATGCGCTGAGAATATAAGTTTATTTCATTATTCTAACACAAGAGAGGAGCTGAAATGTAATATTGCCTTCCCCACTGCAATGCCATTAATGTCAAGGAAGCTACACTGATATATAAAAATGAGTGATAATAAGAGAACTAGGCCTAGACATTTCTGCACATGGAAACTCCTGTGATCAGCTCCCAACTATCAGCAAAAGAAAGGCCAGGAACACCTTGCTTTGACTTCAGTCAAGACAAATTCTCAAAGAAACAAAGTAGCTCGATCTGACAGCTAAATTTAATTAATCTTAATAAAGGAGCCTGAACTGGATGTTCTGACATCTTCCTTTGTGCTTGTAAAGCATACCTAGGGCATCTGAAACCACAGGCCTTTATAGAATAAGCATACGGCTCTGTTCTAGTGTGTATTTATTGAGCTGGCAGTAAAGAATCACGCAAGCCCTGGCCATCTCCTCATATACAGGAAGCAACTAGTTACTCAAGTGTTTGCAGAGGGCTTTAGCAAAGCTCCTCACTTGATATCCAGCACATAAATCCTGTAATATGTCAGGTGTGCAAGGAGTCTACAAATCCTTCACCACCGTGTAGTCAGACTACAGCCACGAGTGCTGGTAAGGCCACTCGTTCCCATCAGAGCCAAGGTGGCAGCCGCGGGGGTCACCTGCATCCTAACCAGAACGTAAGAACTATAATTAATCAGCAGAGCTCTAACTAAGGAGCAGAGTCCTCATCTGTAAAACATCCGTGGCTTCCACCTACCTGCGAGAGACGCTGTCCCTGTGAAGCAGCCTGTGAGATTAGCATCTGACCTTTAGGAATGCAGGAACACTTTATTTGGAAGAGCTGCTAAGATGGTCCCACTATGACATTTCCTCCCGGCCTGCCTAATATGAATTCCAGAATCAGCACCAGTATTTATTCTGCAAAAATGGTACTGGTACGAGGATGTTTGTACTCAGAACATCTGTGGCACTACCTTGCCTACGAATAAATGTCATCCTGTAGTAAATCTCACTTCCTAGACCCACTGCCTTCAGATAAGCAGAAGTTGCTGGATCACTAAGTGAGGCAAGCATCTTAAAGAAGAAAAAAATCACATCATCCCCCTTATGGTGAGCAACAAATCCCCTGGCGCCACTTACCTCATCCACCTGGGCCTGTGTCTGCTGCATCCGTTTGTGACTCGACCCAGCGCCAGCAGAAGGTAGCCCAGCACCCCCAGCACTGGTGGGACCTTGGGTAGGAGCTGAAGCAGACCTAGACCAGAAAACAAAAAACATAAAAAACATAAACATAAAAAAAAACATAGAAAAGCGACTGAAACCATCTTCACTTTGCCATTGCCTGGCAGCCCATATTCTTCATGTCAGGCTCACTTCTAGAGAACTCTTCTGTCCCATTCCCTCCTATCCCACAGCTATTTTTCACACTACTTCTTGACAGGACTATGTGAAACCCTTCCCATCCCTATCACCTCTTCCTCTCCAAACTGGAGCACTTCTTTTATCAACAAGAACTCCTGGGTCTGGACCTAGCTGCAGGCAGCAGTCTGGCTGATGACCAGGGAGGAAGCAGCAGGTCAGTTCACATTATCCACCTCGTTTGGCAAACAACCTAAGTAGTCACAGGGGTGATGGGCAAGGCAGAGCTTGGAGGCCCCGCTCACTCAGGAGGAGGCTCTGCTCGAGGTGTTTTGTGTTTGTGTTGATGCTACAGGAGCCTGGGCTGTGACCCTGAATGTCGCATCCTGGGCTCCTCGGCGCAGACTGGAAGCCAACCACGTAAACCAAGATAAAGAACCAACCAAGATGAAGAAAGAAAGGGAGGAGGAACTGGGGTTGAGAATCACACACAGCACAGCGTAGTCATCTCAGGCACTAGGTGAGACGTAAAATCCCCACCAGAGGCCAAGGGCTCCAGCAGGAGGTCTAGCCTGGCTCAGACACCTGCCCTGGAGCCTGGGTGAGTGTTTGCAGCAAAGCTGTGAACAGAGCCCAGGTCTCCTGAGCATCAGCTCTTTCCGTAAGATGCAGCACTGACCTGCCCCGTGTTGCTGTGAAATAACATGAAAACAAAACAAAACGACCAGTCCCCGAGGACGCAAGGGCAGATCTCGCAGTGACAGAGCTAACCAGGCAAGAGGCACTGCTGGCACCTAGTGACGGCACCAGCAATTCCTCTCGCTGCACCTGCAACCCGCGAGGCCTTGCGCCTTTTCTTCCAAGGGGATCCCTGCCACTTCTTCTGCAGGGAAATAAAACCCTCCTCGAAGCCGCAGAGGAAATCCCTAAGCATTGGAACTGACAAATATCACAAATCCCACTCATGCATTACCAATGCCTTCCCACAGCGACAGACTGAGGGAACACAGTGTTTCTCTGTGAATCATCCCCTCTACATCTGGGGCCTGATTAATGCTCCTGGAATCATGGTCCCCTTAATACATCGCTGAAGGCTTGTAGGCACCTAAAGCTCCTTCCCTAAAGGCTCCTTAAGCTGCATTTTTTTTGGACAATATTGTCTGTGGGCTGAGATCCCTACAGACAATAACACTGACTCTCTCTAGGACACACATCCTCCCTCCCGTAGGACACACAGCAGTTCACAACTGGGTAGAACTGCCGTGTCTTGTGCCTCTTTTTGCAGAGGTGGGGGTAAAAAAGTCATTATGAAGCTCCAGCTGGAAGAAAAGAACTGCTTATCCTTTGAGGACCTCACAGGCACTATTAAAAACATAAAGGATCAGATGCTCCGGAGCCTACAACAGAAATATTCAGTGAAGGGCCATGGGCAGGATCCACAACAGCATTTACTCTGAGTTTACGCTGTTATCACAAAGGATCCAGACCTCACCATCCTGTAACTCGGACTCAATCAAAACAAGATCTCCCTGGAGCATTATCACCTTCAAAAGGAAATCCCAGTATAGCAGCAGAGCTGAAACTGAAATTACAGCATTTTCTTGCAGTCAGGAAAGTAAATAGACCTTTTGGCCATCAACACAAGCTGAACTTTATATAGGGAAGCACTGCTTGCTGGCTTAGGGCTAATGGAGACCCCCTCTTGTGCTGCACCTCGGCAGCATCCCAGAGGCTACAGAAGGGAAACACACGGAAGGGAGGGTTGTTAGTCACATATTTTGGCTATTAAGCATAGTCTTTAAGTGCAGTGATGTTCTTGCCCAAGTCTGTGTCATCCCAACAAAACTCAGTGCTCCATCCTATAGCTTTTCTGGCTGGTATTTTTTTCTTTCTTTTTTTTTTTTTTGGGGATTTTCTAAGTTGGCCTTAAAGTGAACTGGCATAAAGCAGACACTTCCCATTTTGCTTTCTAAGGTGCTCTTCCAGTGTCCTTGCTGCCAACTAACTTGGTTTCAACTGTATTTCCTGGGCTGGCTCTGCTCTCTCTATAGGACGGGCTTACAGCTGCCCTGACCACCACTGCAGGAGTTAATGTAACTACCCGAGAGGCCAGTCTTTATGCTAAGACACAGCGAGCTTGTAATTAACAACCCCATCTTAATTTAATAAATGCATAAAATCTAATATAACTGTAAGCAGAGCTGGGCGCTGCCTGCTGCTCTGGTGGCCACAGCCCATCGCTCTCGGCCTCGGGGCTGGCCACAGCAGGCTGCAGAGCCCTGCGAGCCGAGCCGCACGCAGAGGAGCCTCTGCTGGGAAAGATGGAGTGCTCAGCATGGAGCAAAAAGTCCAGGATCCAAACAGGCTCCAGGGAGTCAGTCTGGGAGCATTTGTCTTTAGTAGCACTTGCAGGTCTCTCCTTAACACGACCTAAGTTTTCTCATAAAGGGAAGGCAAGGCCCTATATTACTGGAAAGTGCTGCGGTTCTACGGGGTATTTTAGGCCAAAGGGTTAAAATGGAAGCCCAACCTGCATTTACACAGTTCATCTGCTATTGCCTCTGCACCGTATCAGCTTCTGGGTTCTCAGAAGCATGATCCAAAGGAACGTAGGCAAAACACCAGCACGACATTGCAGAGGCTTCCTTTTGAGATACATGAAGCGCTACAACCTTAAAGCCCAATTTCTCATGGCCTGGCATGGTATATACAAGCTATAAATGAATGCAAAACCCATGTAGAAATTCCCTTAATGGGCCCTTAACCAGCAGATTTTGCCTTTTTTTTTTTTCCTTCTCCAGGAAGAGGGAAGAAAGCTACAACTGATGCTGAGAATTTTTACCTCCAAGAGCAGGTCAAAGTAATTTTGAAAGGCGAACAAAGATAGATTTTTGCAGGCAAAAATCTATCCCAGCACGCCAGACCCGGCCAGTGTCAACCCTGGAGCGGTCCCTTGGATGAGGGGCAGAGGCCGCGGCATGCAGGTCACTCAGCAGGGCGGCCTCGGCCCTCGCAGGCAGCCCAAGGAGAGAGGGCAGCAGCGTCACAGAGGCGCTTCCCTTTCCACATGGCTCAACGTCAAAGAAAACTTTTCTTTTTTTTCTTTTTGAATCAATCTGCTTGGCCCTAATGGTGCTGTGACTCTATCTGGGCACAATCTGGAGACACCCAATATTCCTGCTGGCTCCGTTTCCGCTGGAGGAACATTAGGGATGAGGGGAGAGCTGCTGCAGGGACCAGCTCCAGAGCAGAGCTCGCCGGGCACCCCTAGGAGCAGGAACAAGTGCAAATTCACACACTCCTCCAGTGGTTTCAGACGTCAGCAAAGACTCAGGACCTAACAGAAATGTATAAACCAACCACCTGGTAGTTGTATTTTAAGCCTCGTCTTCCCAAATATATATATATATATATATATATTATTTTCTTATTTAATGCT
>VWPW01008039.1:94984-115531 GCA_013389825.1 Crypturellus undulatus | reverse complement strand
TCTGCTATTGCCTCTGCACCGTATCAGCTTCTGGGTTCTCAGAAGCATGATCCAAAGGAACGTAGGCAAAACACCAGCACGACATTGCAGAGGCTTCCTTTTGAGATACATGAAGCGCTACAACCTTAAAGCCCAATTTCTCATGGCCTGGCATGGTATATACAAGCTATAAATGAATGCAAAACCCATGTAGAAATTCCCTTAATGGGCCCTTAACCAGCAGATTTTGCCTTTTTTTTTTCCTTCTCCAGGAAGGGGGAAGAAAGCTACAATTGATGCTGAGAATTTTTACCTCCAAGAGCAGGTCAAAGTAATTTTGAAAGGGGAACAAAGATAGATTTTTGCAGGAAAAAAAAAAAAAAAGAGTATAATTACTAATAACTAAAGTATTTCTCAATTGCGGCCGCTCAGAGCCCTCGTGGTGTCACCGCACTCCCGGGGCAGAGACGAGTGACAGAGGTGACGCCACGTGCAGGGTGCGCTGGGAGCCTCGGCAGCCGGGTGGCCCTTGGGTGACGTCAGCTGCATCCCAGCACGCCAGACCTGGACGGTATCAATAGTGCTGTGACTCTATCTGAGCACAATCTGGAGACACCCAATATTCCCGCTGGCTCCGTTTCCGCTGGAGGAACATTAGGGATGAGGGGAGAGCTGCTGCAGGGACCAGCTCCAGAGCAGAGCTCGCCGGGCACCCCTAGGAGCAGGAACAAGTGCAAATTCACACACTCCTCCAATGGTTTCAGACGTCAGCAAAGACTCAGGACCTAACAGAAATGTATAAACCAACCACCTGGTAGTTGTATTTTAAGCCTCGTCTTCCCAAATATATATATATATATATATTATTTTCTTATTTAATGCTCTAGGTGACTTTAAGAGAATAGCGAGACTTCGCCAAAACCAGCACTAAAGCGCTTTGAATTGCAGTTTGTGCCATTTGACACAGTCCTACCAAAATCCAGTCTAACCAAGAGAACACATTGAGATGTCAGGATCAATATAAATCATAAGCAGAGACCTCCAACGTTCAACAAAAATGTGACTATTGCCAATTAAATGTCTATAGATTATAGCTTAGACCCATGCCAGACTGCAACTATCAGATTTCAGTGATTCTCATGCTATTGGTGGTAATGAATTGGGTAGCAATGAGTAGGAGCAAATTGGTGTTAGAAAAAAAAAAACAGAAATCACATTAAAAAGGAACTAACATTTTGAGATGGCTTAATTTTGTTCAAAGCTCTGCTTTGAACAAATTCCTGTTCCCAAATGTGATTTTCATGTCCTATCAGCAATATCCCACAAGGACTCTTCCTTATTACAAAACATTTACTCCAATCATCAGCCAAAAAATAATATCCTACATTTAATGTCCTGGGAGCATATTTAATTAAATATTCCCACCAGTTTATTATGACTGTATTGACCATCTGGTGCACTAAGTATGCACACAGAGGAAAAACACAGAAACTTTAAGACTTTGTCTTTAATTCGATCATCACTTATTATGCCAGAGATGACCAACTGATTTATCTTCTCCAGTGTCCTCTATTCAAGCGAAATGGGCATTGCCTACAAGGCCCAAAGCACCTGAATTTTGTATCAAACCAATTAGTTCAGCTGGATGATTTTAGTGGCAAACAAAGAATTTGCCAGAAGGAGTTGCCTTATTTCCATAATCTCCCTAAATCACGGCCTTCCTAACAACCAGCTGCGGTGCCTCAGGTGGGGCTCCCGCTAGACAGAAAAGCAGCACAAGGCACAAGTCCTTCCCTGGGATAGCAACACGTGGGATGTTTTCAGATCTTTCTTTCTGTCACCATTTGCAAGGACTGTGGCTTAAGATAAAGTCAAAAAAAAGGCAAGGATGCTGATTTAGGAGTTAACCACTGGCCACACTTGGCAGAGTAATCCGATGGATCTGCTGGAAGGAAGATTTAGGGCCGGATGACTCAGGGTGCTGGTGCACAGATTTCAGCTTCACCAACCAGAAACTCAGATCTAGACTGTGGAAGGCAAGTGGCTAAAAATGCCGGTGCTGAGTGATGACCTATCCAAAAACAGCACTGTAAAAAGAATGCTTTTGTTACTTAATATTTGCATTTACATGAACATTACCTTTCAGAAAGCAAATATCACTTGTTTTCTACATTTCTGTTTTTTTTTTTTTTTTTACTTTTTTTTTTCTAGATTCCATAGATTTTGTTTAAATACTTAATTTAAATCAAGGAGCTTTTGGATAGAATTTACAGCTCAGACCAAAATACAAAATTAATATGTGAAACATGTATTAAAGTTAATAACTAAAAAAACCTTCAATGCAACATTTATATTAAAAAAATGAAAACACTATATATTGCAATAAAAGTCACTTTTAAAAAGGAAACATTATCTCTAGTTCTTAAGTTGTATTGACTGTACCCTGTACTATTTCTTAAAAGATTTTGGAATTAGCAAGCTTCAGGCTCCTATAGGATTTCCTCTTCATCAGCTGAAACAACACACAATGTTTTTTGCTTTTTCAGCTCCATCAATTTGTTCACTTTGAATGACTGAGTTACTGATGAGGTGTAAGAAGAATAAAGCTGGCCCACATTGAAACAGCTCAAGAATAAAGTGAGAAATATGCTGAAAATGCACCTAAGGCCATTGCTGTGGTTTTTCCCTCCTTATCACAAGGAAAGGAAGAAACACAATCTGCCTTGGAAACTAAGGGCTTCAATGCTGCAAAAATCCAGAAGTCTGAGACGAGAGGATATTTATACAGCTGATGTAAAAGGCTCCAATCTGGCGGCAGCGATTCCAGACTCCCAAACCTCTGTTTTCCGACCACCAGAGCCCTCGCTAAGGACCCAGCTCAGTGGCAAGAGCCATCTCCAAGCAGATTCCTAGCCGTGCTGCAGGGTGACGCACGTGGAGCCCACGCTGATGTGGTCCGGCACGGCCGGGCTCCACGTGCCACAGGACATCGGCTCTTCCCAACCTTCCGTGCCGGCTGCTGGGCTCCTGGGCTGAACCCAGAGGGGAGCGGGCGGCAGGATGAGGGCAGGACGTGGGTGGGCAGGATCGGGCTGCGCTTTGCTCCCGTGCCCTGCTCACTGACTCACGCTCTGGAGCAGAAGCAGCTGCTGTGATTTACTGCTCCTCACAGCCTCGTACGAGCAGCGAGGACGCAGGGGAGCGCGGCGGCTCGCGCAGGGACAGGGCGGCTCCAGTGCCCTTGCCCTGCCTTGAAGTCATTCTCTGCAGTGAGGAGGTTACTTCCTGCGCCTGACTCTTGAGAGAGCCAAATTAAAGCTCTGGGATTTTCTATTTGTCTGCCCACTTCCTCACAGCATTCTTGCCCTTAGAAAGCATTTAGCTACCAACACATCTCTCCCTTCAAAATGCCCCAGCAATAAGCAGCTAAAAGACAAAGTTGTATTTCCAGCACCAGCAGTAAGACGTTTTAGGCATCTCAAATGTTCTTAGAGTTGTACTATCTATAAACGACTGCTCTGCGGCTGTCAGTCTCATCACAAATTAACTTTCTAGGTTAATTACCAGCCTAACTTAGGTCACGCTTTGCTCTCAGGAGGCTTATTAAGTTTGAATTCTCACTAACCACTTGGCCAGAATAGCTACATTGGCCATCCCACCCACTCATTAGGCTTTAGTCATGCAGCAATTGCAAGTGTTAGCAGAGAGAACAAAAGTATCTGCATATAAAGCCCAAATTCCAAGTTTTTTTCCTCACAAAATGCCACGTTCAGTTCTCAGTCAGCTGCTGTGAAACCCACCTTCCATGTGCAAGTGCCCTCGTCCTCCTCGGAAGTGCTCTACCAGCCCAGAGCTTAGTGACTCATCCAAATGTTTTTTTTCTCTCCAGCTTCAATAGTCATCAATTATTGAAGCTAGATTCCAATTAACCAATCAAATACTTTAAATTAATTACAGGAAACCTTGCATTTCAAGTTGTCATCAAACAAAAGGCAATTCTGAGGACTTTCTTACTCTACCCATCTGCTCTACATCCCGTGAAAGGCCCGGTATTACCCTTGTGCTACTGTGACAGATACACGCTTCAATTTGGAAACTGTTGTTGTTTCTGGCACTCGTTTCCATAAACAAGTTAAACAACTTCCTACACTATTCCCAGCTAAACCTTGGGAATTAAAGCCACCTGCCCAATACAAACTCAGCCCACGTACAGCGAGGCTCGATGCTACTCCTCCTCCTTGGCTCCTGCTTCCCTTGGGATCTGAATCATCGCGCAGATGCCAGCCCTTCACCACAGGCTGGAGCACCAGGGTTCAGGTGGGTGGTTGTGCAGCCGCTGTTGGGAATCTCGTGCACGGCCTCTAGGAGCAGCCTGACACACGAGGAGAGGAGGGAACGCGCGGGGCTGCGAGCAGTTCCCTAGGTAACACAGCGAGGATATTAAAAGAGAAAGTGACAGTGCAGCGGTAAATAAATAAATGCGCATCTAAAGCCCTGCTCCTGACGTGCTTTCCTGGATACGGCACAGGAGGGAAAGGGCAGGCAGTGAATTCATGCCCTCCATATCGGGGAGGAAACAGGAAAATTCCTGCCCTGTGAGGTCAGCAGTAGCTGCTGCGGGACAAGGCTCTGCCTCCCGCTCCTGCCTCAGCCCTGCTCCTTGCAGCTCCTTGCAGCAGGAGGCTGCGCCAGTGAGTCACTCCCATGCGGCTGGTGAGATCAGTGACCAGACAGCGCGCAGCCCACGGCCAACACAGCCATTAAACGCAGGGAAAAAAAACACCTTAATAAATATAGAGTGCTTTAAAGAGAGACAAGTGTAAGCCCTGTCTTACAGCTTTCGCAGCCTGTCTCCGCCAGACAGGAGACTGGCACGCGCTAGCGGCACAGCTGATGCGCGTGGTGCTAACCAATCCATACAAATGAGGCAGCCCTTTAAAGTCAGCTAACCAATATTGAACTGATACTTGACTTCGATGCTAAAGAGAAAGACGATGAAAGACTTTGGATTGATGACAAAAGTAAGAATTATTGGGAACTGAAGAACAGGGAAGTGCAGCAGAGCAAGCAGCAGACCTGTCAGTACTAGGAATGTCTCTCAGGAGATGTCACTTTGAGATTCATTTTTTTTTTCCCTTAACAGAATAGTGGAAAAGGGAAGATATGTCTGGAAAAGGCCTCAGCAGATTGTCTGGATGCTTGGCTTGTCAGGTCTCACTTCCCCTTCAGACCTGCAACAGGTTGGTCTTTCCCAACCTTCTGTTTCTCCTGAACGATATTTGTTATCAGGCATTTCAAGAGTTTATTTAGCACTTCTAACCCATGCAGTGCTCTTAGGGCCCCAGGCAGAGCCCCCAGTCCTTGCGAGAATGCTTGGAATATGTGGCCCATCGCGTATCAGCGGCAGGACTGGAATCCTGAGGGGAAAAAGAAGGAATTGTCAGTCCAGGAATATGCAAATCTTGGTGCTATGCGCATCACTGCTGTAAAACTTAGTGTGAGGTGGTGGGATTTCTGGTTAGAAACCTCACGCAGCTTGCCTGGGAAATCTGGAGCTAGCGCTGTCCTCCCCACTGCTTTAAGCTGCTACACTCTGGTATTTTGAGTCACTGCTAATCTAAAGATGACACAGGATTTGTGCCTTCAAAATGAGACATCATTTTGCCCAATGCTAGTGTTGAGAAATCAAGTTGAAACTTTAATCTTACTAACAGATGGTTTCAAAGGCTTTTCTGAATGTCTTATGCACAGCTATTAGAAATCTTCCTCACTTTCAGGCTGGGAAGATAGCTCTATTTCACTACCTACTTTTGGTTTGGCTATTATTGGTTTTTTTTTTACATCAACCAGTTGCACAAAACCCAAATAATTTGGAGGTTCAAGTGGAGGTTCAAGACTTCAACACAATTTCATGCCACTCAGGGTATTGATCTGCTGAAAGCAGGAGCTGGGCTGAGCTGGACACACTCTGTTGGTTCCATTGAGAACTATCAGACTTTAATCCCAGACACTGTTATGTTGAACACTGGTAAGATACAGCAAGATATTTATACTAAAGCTTTGTATTCGTAAGAGAAGTTTAAGGCTCACGAAGAGGCGTATTTCTTTGTTTTGAGCGCTTTGACATTAAAACAACACTCTGCTCTTGAATACTTAAACGTGTGCAATACAACATGTATTAGGCAGCTTTGCACTGCCTAATGCCTGTGAATATTTGAATGATCAGCTGAGACATATAGTACCAGAAAGATTAAAAAAAAAACCCTACAATGTAATTGAGGAAACAAACTTTGAATCCAAACATTTTCCCAGCAATCAGATTCCACAGTGTTCAGACTGAGAAAATTTCAGAATCCAGCCTAAATGAACAGGCCACATTTCAGTTTTCTGTCAGAGTGCAATAGCAACTAACAATCTGCAAGTAACCTACTGAATAACAATACTCAGAAAAAATACTTACATTTTTTTTTTCAAAACACGTTGTGTAAGAGGCCAGTACTTCTCATCAGCAATTCCAAGTTGAGATGCCTAAGAAATGATCAGCCATGAAATAACGATCCACGCCAAAATCTTAAGGTACTAGTGCATGACTTAGTTATGCAGGCTACTTAAAAGAGACTGGAATCATTCTGTAGGTGTGTATGTCTTAAAGAAAACCTCAAAAAAGGTGAGCACCAGAGACTGCTATTATTATATAGATAGAAGGTGCTAGGTTAGATTATTTTCTACTAGTGCATGACAAAACACAGCTGAAGATACTGTCTGATCACTTTAACTATTTAAATGCAAGCTGTAGTCCAAATCAAGAACACAAATGCCAGAAAACCAATCCTGCTATAATTCCAACATAAGCTTAATAATCTAAGTTATTAAGTAATAACTTAAAAAGAGTAGAGGACCCAATACAGCCATCATATTCAAGGAGTCAGAATTTAATGGTCTTTTGCCCTTAGTCTGTGATTCAAATGGTGGTTCTTAAAAGAAAAATCTATTCAAATTAATTTGAATGTTATCAGTAATTGATAAATTGAACTTTACAATTTACATTGGGTTGGTAAACATGCCCCTGTCATCACACCAATATATCAAATTCATCCAAATATATTAAAGCTAATTGATAAATTACATATAAAACAATAATGTTAATAATCTTATCTTCTACGGCTTTGTTATTTATGAGTCAAAAGAAGATTACAGAGTTTCCAATAATGAACAATGATTATAGTGATTTCACCAACAGTTTTCCAACCAGAAATAGATAGCGCAGACTTATTTTTACTTTGTGCCCACACCCATCAGGAAGCAGGAAGAAAAACTACGACCACACTAATTCAACAGAGGAAAACCTGCCTAGTTTCAACTCCACTCTTACATTCAGCTATAACAGAGCCTGAATAAACTGTTTGGTGCAGCTGGCTCTCTAGTGACCTCAGACGTATCAAAACATCCGAGTTAGTGGCAAGTGATGCAGATCTTTGGAAATAAATGCAAGTACTTGTTGGTTGCAGCAAGCACGCTGCATCCACGTGACTGCTGGCAGCTGCCATGTGTAACCTACCATCTGTGCACGTGTGCACTAATAAAAATATTACAAAGAGCCTTGAAACTACCACAGAACAGTTCACAAGTGGATGCTGATACCTTTAGATGACATTGCTATGGTTTATGGCAAAGTTCCAGAGAATCAGCTTCATAATTCTGTATATAATCTAACCAAACAATACTGCAGAAATAAAACAGTCTTTGCTGAGCATTTGTTTTTATTATTCTGATGTACACTTGAGTAGATTCAATAGATTCAAAGGGCTCAGCTTTCTGGAAAAAAAAGAAAAAAAAACAAACACTATTTTAGAATTTTTCCCTACCATTTCAGGCTTTTTGGAAGAATTTAAACTCAGCTTTTAATCTTGCCTAGGCAATTTTATATCTGAAACTAATTAGAAACGTTATTTACCTACCTACCTGATGGCATGTGCAGGTAGCTTAGTAATATTTGTTGACTTCAGTAGCATATTTCTTTAAATGGTAGAAAGAGAATAAGTGGCTAGACTGATACAGGTATTTTACTTGTGAAAAATGCCTTGACGAATTGCATTTAATCTGAAGGGACTTCTCATCATGTAAATTCAGAGCATCCTGTCAAGCGGATGTGCCTGGATCACACACACTTGGTTTAACTCTTCCTGAAAAAAATGACAGCAATTGCAGCGCGCTGTCATAATCCTAAGGAAGTAATTACAGTAAAATATTACTGTCACAGCTCCATGTTGTAGGAGGACATGTGTGAGGGGCTTCTAATGGTAGGAAGGAATCAAAAAAAGGAGACTAGAAACTTGCAGCGAGAGGTGCAAAGCCCTGAGCTTGGGTTGTTGTTGCCATTTCAGACCTGCGTAGGGGCACTTAGGGGTGACCGTCCATGTCCCGGAGCCTGAGTTATAAGGGGGACTCTGCTAATTCTTGCTTTTATTGACTTGTCCGTTATTACTTTGAAGGTATTATTGGACTAGCTCAGAAACTGCTGTCTGGTGAGTACTACCAAATGGATAGTACACTTTAGTGATGTTTCAAATTCATTTTCCAACACATTCTCTTTGAACAGCATTCGTGGGGGCACAGAGACATGCACACAGGTGTTTATTAACATCATCTATACTTAGCATCTCAGCTAAGCATTTAAGCAAGCACAAGCAACTATCTGCACATCATCTTCCCATCCTATTTTTCTTCTTTTGTTTTTCAATCTTTCAAGTATTTTAAAAGCCTAGACAAGTATGGATAGCTCATATATACAAGTAGGATCTATAGCTGAGAACATGTTTGTGGCATCATTGGTTCCAGAGCTATTTCAGCTTACAGAAGCTGGAGATCTCCCTCAGAGCTCGTCTAGCAACTTTACCAATCCTCAAGCGCCATTTAGAAGAGCTTTGTAGTTTACTAAAAACAGAGAAATTGTGCAAGAAAAAACGAAGCTGACAGAACAGTGAGAAATCAGCGTGGGGGGGACCACGAGCAATGAGTAACTCGTAACAGAGTTTCTCCAGTTTCATCCTCCACACATTTGCAACTTTGCTCACTGCAATTTTGGGGTCCCCATCTGTAGCTAATAATTCCTTGAGGACAGTAGTGTGCGGTTAATAGGAAGCAGCTCTGCACTGCCTCAAAGGTGCATGCGTCTGAACAAGCAGCTCTGAGGCCAGATCTGTGCAAAGATCTACAGCAAAAAAAAAAAAAAAAAAAAAAAAGATGTTTAAGAGCTTCTAATTGGATGCAAGACCCGTAACAGACAGCACCCGCCTTTGGCAGCAATGTAAGAGATTTGCAGATGAGTAAATGCAAGATTTCCTCTCAGTGTTATCTGTTAGTAGCTACTGGCACCTGCTCTCCAGACTGAACATGGCCCTCTGAATTTTTTCACTATAAAGACAGGGAGCCACCAAACCTACACGTACTCAGTGCTTGGGTAGGTCACACATTGAGTTTCCCCTCACGTGTTTACTGTGTACAAAGCACAAGTGCATTTGAACCTATGGGTCATCTTTCCTCTCTTGCTGTTTGCTATTAGGGACAAATCATCTTGGCAAGTATTTAGCTCCTGTCCAATTAGGCACAGAGTCTGAACACCAAGGCAACTCAGGGCATTTCTCGTGCAGACACGTTTCTCTCCTCCTCATTTGTTTAGCTTATAGGGGCAGGGATTTTGCCAGGTGATTGCCTGTATGTGATTTAATGCAGAGGGATATGTGAACTCTACTGCAATACCATATTAAACACTAACAGTTTTAATGTGGAGCTCTTGTTCCTTTCATGCAAATATGGAAATTAAAGGAACACCCAAAGCTCTATCTCCGCCACACTAATCCTGTGAAAGTAGTGACTCACCTACTGATGGTTTTCCATAAATTAGGCAGCTAAAAATGGGTAGGAAGCGCAAAGCCATTAACACTTCCTGTAGTGTAAACTCTCTCACTGCATGTGAAGAAAATCCATGGCAGCAAAAATAAGAGATGAAGGTGTCAACACCCATCATGTTTAGATGTGTTGTTAATAATTCAGATATTCATCCTTTGGAGCTTATGGTTTCCGAATGAATCATTCGCTATTTCCTTCTTTTCAAATGAAAACTGAGGCTTTGTTGCTCACTGATTCCATATGGTTTCTTCCCAGCTATGGAAAGACAGAACATTAATATGGCTGTTCGCAGGTGTTGCCAGCATCATCTCCTAGTAGCACCCCACTGTCCCAGTGCTTCGTAGGGTATAATTTTCCACATGTCAGCACAGATATGGAAATAACTGGTGTCAATTTGAAAAAGTAAGAAAAAAAAAAAAAAAAAAAAAAAACCACTCAAACAAAACAATAACAGAATTGAGAAATGGAAGGAGGCAGAAGTGAATGGGACGCTGTACCTGTGAGCAGACCCTGGGGGTGACACTGCTGGGTACTCCATGGAGCAGTGTCATGGGCCAACAGGACCCTGCTGCTACTCCCGTTTTGTACAACTGGAACAGAATGAAATAACAGCTGAAAACTGAATTCTCAGAAGCAGCATCGAAACCTGGCTGCTGCACTAAGGTGGGTGACAGAAAATGCCTTTGTTCAACATCCTGCCCTACTGATTTCCGAGAAACTAAGCAGTTTGCTAACTGTAACTGCCAGGCCTACCTTTATGTACAGTTTTAGATAATAAAAGCAGAGATGCAACCAGGTGTTGGGGTAAAATAGAGGGCCTGATTTCCTCATGGCAGAGAGGCACTCTGCTAGGAAAGGCACGAGCCTAGTACCTAAGCTGGTACTGAGCTGGTACCTGAGCCTAGTACCTGAGCTGAAAATCAAAACCCCAAACCATTTGTTCCCTCCAATACCACCTTGCTGCANTTTGTTCAACATCCTGCCCTACTGATTTCCGAGAAACTAAGCAGTTTGCTAACTGTAACTGCCAGGCCTACCTTTATGTACAGTTTTAGATAATAAAAGCAGAGATGCAACCAGGTGTTGGGGTAAAATAGAGGGCCTGATTTCCTCATGGCAGAGAGGCACTCTGCTAGGAAAGGCGGGAAAGGCACGAGCCTAGTACCTGAGCTGGCAGAGGCCTCAGGCTGTTTTTGAAAATCAAAACCCCAAAACATTTGTTCCCTCCACTACTAGCTTGCTGCATCTAGTTCTCCTCACTTGTTGTTCTTCTGTATCTTTTCTCTGGTCGACTATACACCAAACGGAACAAGATCTTAACCCACACTCTAGTCAGGAAATTTAATCCCTTACAAAGTGGTTGCTGTAGTAGGAAACTGGAGGGTTTGTGGAAACTGGAGTGTTTGTGAAATGCTGGTCTCAAAACTCTCCCTTTTTGTCTTTTAAATCTCTGTAGCTATCTTAAGCCTGAATAAGCCTGAATAAGCTTAAATAAACTTTAATTGAAAAAGCTTACATATATGAATATATGAAAAATCTCATTTTTTTTGGTTCATAATGTGGCTCGTTTTTTGCCATTTGCAGAGACTATCCAGTACAATACTACTTTTTCCCTACTGGCTGGCAGCAGGAACAATTGCACTGTCAATACTGAATGACTAAAGACACAGCAGGACCAAAGTCCCTCCTCTGAGGCTCGCTCTTTCTGTTTGTGGTCCAGAGGGCCCAGGATGGCTGGCAGGGACAGGGAGCAGCCCTACATCGCGCCTGGCCACGTTGCCTTCCCGCAGCATCGCTGCCGGGTCAGGATCACACAGCACGAACCCCCTGCACACCACAGGCTACGGCCTATAAATCTGGTTACTATCCAGCATTTCCATGCAGCCATTCCAAGAGTATCTACAGAACTGCGAGAACTTGTTTCAGCAGAAATAAGAGTATTTTCTCTTGAATATTGTTTTTTTTCTACAGAGAACACAAGTGTTTTGCTACTAATAAATGAATTCTCTATTTGTGTATCGGTTGGACTGGGCACCAATCGGCATCTACGGCTTTACTGCAATTCATTCTTTCCCTTTTGTTCTTTGATAAATAACATGTATTTTCGAACCCGGCGGGAGTTTAACAGACTGCTAAATGGAATTTAGGAGTCATTCCGATTGCATCAGTGTCTCTTACGCCAATCTGGGGGTCTGGCTGCGCTGGAGGATGCATCTGACCACAGCCCAGGGCTGGAGACGCTGCCGTGGAGCAAGGATCCGGTCTTAGCTTCGGAGCTCCCCTCCACAGTCCAGCCCGTCAGCAGGGAGAGAAGCCGCTGCTTCCATGTAAAGACTTGTGGCCACGGTGCATAACCTAAGGTACTTACCTAGCCAGCTAACTAGGAAAAAAAAAACTGTTTACTTTATGTTTGAATCTTTTATTTTCTCTTTTTTTCACCTGTCATAATCCATAGCCTCATATATTTTAATCTTTTCATAGGAAATTTATTTTCTCTCTTCAAAGGCCTTCTTAGCGAGAAGGTTCTCCTAATTCACAGTTTCTACATTTCCTTCACAACTTTTTTTTTTTTTAAATTACAAAAATCAAATTTCAATTCAGAAGTGGGCTGGGCAGATTTATTCCCGATAGCACAGGATGTATTTGACTCCTGATGAAAAATCTGAAAGACAGACACCTTGCAGACCCTGCTGTAGCTCTCTCCAAAAGAGGCACTGAGAGGCAGAGCAGTCAGACGAGAGCAAAGGTAGCCACAGTTGCAGCTCAGAGGCGAGGGAAGACGCAAAGAGGGAGGCAGAGTTGGCTACATCTTAGCCCAACATCCCCCTGCTCCCTGCGGCAGCCTCCCTGCCCCAGAGCACCTTCCTCCTGCCCACGCCGCACCATTCCAAGGGGTCGCTCCTCCACTCCTCTCTAGAAGTTCAGTGTCCTTCTTGTCCTGCGGAGCCCAGAACTGCACCCAATGCTCCAGGAAGGGCGCTGGGCCTGGTTAGTCTGGAGAAGAGAAGGCTGAGAGGGATCTGATCGACACGTACAAGTACATGAGGGGAGAATGTAGGGAGTATGGGGCCAGGCTCTTCCCCATGGTGGCCATTGACAGGACAAGGGGGAATGGGTGCCAGTTGAAACACAGGAGTTCCATCTCCATCAGCTTCCAGGAGCAGGTCTAATTCCCACGTAGACATATGCTGGCCCTCTATGGAATCTAGTCTATAGCATCAGAGAAACAGAAAGAAGTATTTTAAAATAGTTGGTGCTCTTCTGTTATTGTTAATATTGCTACCTCCGGTCTACACCAACAGCACCTCCTGCCTAAAGCAAAACAGCACACATAAGAAACCAGTGCAACAACTTCTCTGTTTCAGATGGTCTGAAAAATAAACCAATATAAACAAAAGCAAGTCAGCTATAACATGTGCATGGACACATACTAGCCACTCAGAATTTATTTTCTAAAGAAAAAAGCAAAACACCAAGTTGTCAAGGAGAACCTGCTTTGCATCGTAACACCCATATGCGAACAATTCTTGCATGGCATCATGGAAACATTCACATAGTGCCTATCTATACCCACTGGCACAACACAGTTGTCATTAAAATTTTGACAAGTTGCAGAAATCTGCATGCTCCCAGGGAGAGGTGTTTGTTCAAACACTGAATATCTTCTCACCTACAAATCTCACATTTCTCACAGAGTATTAATATATTCTCTCATTAGCTTCGTAAGGTCAACTTATTTGTCTTTTTGATCTTTTTGAGTTAAACATTCTGAGTATCCATCTAAA
The DNA here is from genome assembly GCA_013389825.1 of Crypturellus undulatus. NCBI lineage: Eukaryota > Metazoa > Chordata > Aves > Tinamiformes > Tinamidae > Crypturellus > Crypturellus undulatus. The sequence goes on along the minus strand of VWPW01008039.1, from coordinate 101,858 downwards.
GATGCTCAGAGCAGTTCAATATTAAGTTAATGTTGTACTTGGAAATATAAAATATTCTGGACAAGTAAAGCACAGTCTTCCTGAGAACCACCTGATTGTGGCTATGGCAGTAGCTATCAGAATTCCCAGTTCCAAATCCCCACCCCATTTGCATGGGTAGGAAGATCACAACAAGAGTCCTTGGTCTTTTTGCTTTCTCTGATTTTTTTTAAAGAAAGAAGAGCCAACTATATCCTCTCTTTACCCCACTTTGCAGGCAGGAGGATAGAATCAGCACTAATTTCCTTCTTTGTGCAATTCAGTGTGTGACTACCCCACGTGTAACACAGCAGCAGGCTGTGCTGCCCCACATCCCAGTTCATTCTTGTATCCTCTTGGCTCAATCTTGGCAGCTATAGTAAAAAAGGAGGAGAAATCATCTACTCCATCCCAAAGACACGTGATTCGGCCCCATCACGGTCTCACTGACAGACCAGTGTTAGCAGTGAAGCCACTGGAGCCCAGGTACTGCTTCCTGCATGGACACTATACGGGGACACGTTCATGTTGCTTCACTCTCAGCAGAGCAGGGATCATGCTACTTCTTTCCACACATTCCCAGGGAACGTGACCATACAAACAAGGCCAACCAGTCCAGACAGCCCTTCTGCTGGGAGCGGGGAAAGGATAGCTCGGCGTGACCACGTCTGCATGCAGATGACAGGAATACCTGGAGTCCTACTGGCTAATAAAGTTTTGGAGAGAGAAAACTTCAAGTAATGTTGCAAGGCTCCAGTAAGAGGAGTCAGCAGAGGCCAGTCTGCTTGGACTGTTCAAAGGTCACACCACCTCCCTCGTGCCATATGTAGTATTCTTACATATACATATTACTGAGATGAGAGGTGAGATCAAAGTAAAAGAAGTGTCTCCTCGACAATCACTGTTCCCGAGAGAAGGATTTACACAGCTGGAGCCAGACAGCAGGGAAAATGCAGCGGCTTTCCTGAAATTCACAAGTTTTATTTGGCATAAGGAAGAGACAAGGAGGGCCTTCCACCATAACTCCTCAAAAACTCTAGCCTATGTGAACTTAACTTCAACCTCAGCCTACAACCACTCTTACCCCTAATGAAAAATGAAGTCACATTTGTCTAGTCTATAGAATAGACCTAGACTATTCGGTTTTGACAAGAGTAGGAGAAACCATAGCTCCAAGCAGGGTGATTCCCTGTGCTTATTTGATACCTCCAGAGAATTAGAGCAGTCCTGTTTTCTGTCAACACTGTCAGCTTCTGTTTGAGATGTTGCTGCTCTCAGAGCCCAGAATAGCACACGCCTGTCCCAGCACAGGTTGGAAGGAAGGATGTTCGCAGGAGGGAGCGACGTCTCCATCACTTGGAGCTGTAGCTGATATGCTGTAGTTCGCTAACTGCAGTCAATCCGTATGTTGTAATCAAGCAGATTCAGGAAGAGCAACGTCCCAAACACAGGCAAGACAAGTCACCATCACGACAGCAGAGTCACGGCAGACAGCGGACAGACCATCTGCAGGCTACCAAGACCTCAGTGAGGGCCACACACAACCCTGCACCAAGTGCCATAAGGAACCTCCACAGTTTCAGAACAAAAGGAAGATCATAGAAATAAATGTAAGCCTTTGGGAAAATCCTTTCCACCAGAAGAGCTCTGCAAACCACCACCTGTATTCAGACACCTCTAGTCCAGGTTGGGATAGCAGCTGTCTACCCTGCAAACCAGCTGCAGTGCTCTGGATGGGCAGTGCTAAAACACGCCCAGGCACAAGCGCCACCTTCACCCCCAGCATCAAAAAAGGAGGACACTTTTAACCAGAAACTAGCTCAATATTCATTTAACTTGTTGCATTTTTGCAGTATTTTGGGATCTTTTAATTTTACTCAGCAAAGTACATAGTGCTTAATGCACTCACAGGTAACCTCCTGAACCACTACTTATTTTCAGCTTGAGTTTTCCATCAAGAATTTCAGAGCAAATCCATGCAATGCTCCTAGAGCTAAGTGAGTGTCAGAACAAACACAGTGAATGTGCTGCTGCAAAGGTCTTAGCTTCAGCTAGAATCTCCCTTCCTGCTGTAGCCACTCAGTTATGAGGATGAAATACAAGAGGCTATGCTTTTTCACTTGCATTAAGTAATTGTAAACTGACATGAAAAATGTACAGTTCAGTGCCAACTTGCCAATATATTCTTTCTTTCTCTCCTCGTCTCCTAGTCTTCCTTAAAATGTTCAGTGTAAAGACAGGATTACATCAAAATGTTAAGTGACTTGAGACATTTTGTGTATTTTTATCATCTAGTAAACAAAGTTGCTGAAAAATGTCACTGTGTGATCCTGGTGTATGTGTGGGAGACATCACCGCAGTTGTCAGGGAGTCACTGCACAGCTCCTGGTCGGGAAGAAGATGACAAACGCTCCAGAACGAGACTTTTCGAGCCAGGTGGGATCTCTGGGGATATCCAGACTGCCGAGGGCTTGCAGGAGGCATCCGTGACTCATCCTAGTGACGCCCTCTCAACACGAGCTCGCCCAGGCCCTGCTCAGTGAGGCCCAGCAGCTGCTCTGCTGCCAGCCCCAATCTGCCCCGCGGACCACATCCTTGCACATGGCCTGGCCCTGCAGCCCGCCCCGAGAACCAGCCCAGCTCATCAGGCCTGTAGCACCCAGCACCCCCAACCTGCACCTGGGAGTTAATAAGTTCTTGTTTATGGAGGCTGCACTTGATGCCTGTTAATGCATTTTGCATTTTTTACCAATTGGCAAGTCCATGGCTTCAGAATCACAGGGAGCAACGAGCAATGCCAAGGCCATTCCAGCCTTTCAGTGAGTGCTATGAAACAAATAGAGCTGCTTTCCAAGCCCTTTGCATGCAGATCTGCACATGCTCTCACATAGCTAACACTCTGTGAAACAACCAAATTAATCCTTCTTCCCCCCCGCAGGTCCATCCCAGATTGGATGGAAAGTTGAAACGTTGAATGTCTGAGAAGGAGTTAAATGTTAATGTCACTGACTTCAACATATTCGTTTTTGGTTTTGACTGACCTTTCGAAGTTCACAGCACCACCTCCTCATAAACGTGAATTGTCAGCTGTTTGAAGCTTCCAAAACAAAAGCAAACTAAATGCACCGTGACAGCATTCAGCTTAATATTGTCACTAGTCTTCATGTGGAGAACATTGCAACAGATTAGAATGCACTTAAAAATATTCTTGAAACCATGTGTTTTTGATCTTCCAATTCACCATCACTTTCCATTCTGGAAAATTCCCATTTTCTGGAAGAGTTTCCGATTGACCCAGCAACACCGAGGCCAGCAGATGTAAGTTGCCACCTCATAAGTTACATTTATTTCTCATTTACTGTAAGACAGAAAGATTTATCCTTTTCTGTATATTTCTCATTAAATTTTGCATCTGAAGAGATCAAGGACCTTGATCAGGTATTTCGACCACTTGGTCCCAACTGGATGTGGCAGCTGTGCTCTAACAGCACTGCCATAAGGCTCACAGGGGCACAGACTGTTTTGATCAGTTACTAATTTATGCAGAAAAACATAAGGTTGTCACAATTCAGCAGTTAAAAAAAATACCTTGCGACCCTTTTGTGGTTGTTCAAAGGATAATGGAAAACAATTTCAAGGGCTCAAGTGCAGCACCAGGGAAAAGGCAGTTGCATCATTAAAACGCACCAGCCTAGTTAATTGCTGGTAATGACTACGAATGATGACAGCAGAAAGCTCAATGACGTTAGGCAGGAGGATATTCTCTCTCTAAGTCATAATTGCCTAAGATCAGCAGGTCAGTCAATTTGTACTTATGTTGGACAATTTGTACTGCTCCTTGCAGGGCACTACGCACACTCGGATAAAGCTGTCCCCAAGAGCCTTCCACACACTGAGGTCCCCACAGGGTGACAGAAGGGTGGTGGAGAAGGGGGCAAAGCCAGTTTGGACACCCCATCTCCTTCCTTGAGCTTTGCCTCCTTGCCCTAGTAATGTTCTGTACCTACAAGAGCGTGGATTTACCTGCTGCTCTGCTGCCTAAACATCCGTTTTTAAAACAAGAGCTGAATCCTGTGCTCGCGTAAATAGCCTCTAAAACGTGGCAATGCCCCTGTGACAGCCTGATTCAGCTGCCACCACAGCGCCTGGAGTGTCCCATAAGTCATTCTGCCGCTGGAGCTTGGAGGTCAGCACGAACAAGGTACAGCTGACGCACAGCAGAATGCATCAGCACTATGTCACAGGGAAAAGGACTGCTCAACTAAATGTGTTTGCATGTCACCTACCTCACATCAGCCTCTTCTCAAGAATTTTTCTAAAGAAACATAACAACTTGGTCTGTTTTGTCACAGACAACTCCCAACTGTGGGACTATTTTCTTTGCTAAGGTCACAAAGGCACATCAGTCTGATCTCGCTTCTGAACATGCATCATCCAAATTCTCCAAAAGTTCTCCAGCCTACTCAGGCCGTCCTTACTTCTAAAGGCGAGGGAATGTATCAGGAATAATGCTTCAGGTGCGCTGGAAGCCTTTAGCTCTGATGCAACACATGAAGAAGGCTCCTGACTGCATGACACCGCAAAGAGCAAAGCAACACAAGCAAACAGCAAACCAAACCCATGCCTGGATGTCTCTAAGCTGCAGGTTAAAAAACGGTTCCTCAAGTCCTTAACTCCAGGGCTGTCCTTATGCGGAGCTGTGAGCCTTAAAGGCTCATGAGCAGCAGCCCTATCTCCTTTTTCCATCTCCTCTCTTTGTTGATCAGCAAAAGCTCCTTCACGAGTTTCATAAAATCATACCCCACAAGGAGGCACAGGCAGGGCTCTAACAGGAGGAGCCCAGAGCAACTCGCTCCTTTCAGGGAAGCCGAATGGAAATCCAACCCAACCAGGTTCATCACAGCTGCAGGGCAGCCACTCCTTCAGGAAAGGCTCCCGGCTGCGCTGAGCCGGGCCCAGGGCTCTCGGGCAGCGCTCCCCAGCCCGGGATGCAGCCAGACAGCTCTGCCCCAGGGACAGCCGCGTGCCTGGCCCTGCCGCCTCCCTCGCTGAGGTTGTACCCGATGAGAGAGCTCATCTGTACAGCGTTAACGCTATCAAAGGCACCCTGCAGTCTGGCCGCTGACCTGCCTGTAAACAACAGATGACACGAGAGCCTCTGTTATGCATAATTACCCGTGAGATGCGACCAGTGTAACAGAAACAATTCACCTGCCGCTGTTGGCCTGTTTTCAAAGCTAAACAAAGCTTGCAAGCACCTCTGCTTGGAGGACCACTCCCTTCTCGCCTCCCTCCATTGCTCCTTGTATTTCCGTCCAAGTTTGGGCTCCTTTCCCTTAGACGTGGAAAACCTTCCCAGCTGCACGGGAAACTCTTCCTTTAGATCCCTCTTACATTCCTCTCTTTTCATTTAACTTTTTGTATCCAACTCTGTCTTACCTGCCCACACCATGGTAAAAGAACACGAGAAGGGTGCCAGCGCTCCCAAAACTCGCTGAGGAGGGCAAGAGGCAATGTTGCTCTACAGAGTATTTGGTGCTCACCAGCAATTGCTTTCATAGTCCAATGGGCTATGCTGTAGCTGTTGCTACATGCTGGTGGCCAGGGCACATTCCCCTCTGGTGTGCTTACTAATCCCGAAGCCGATGGGACTTGGTATTCCTGCTGAAGCTCCAGAAGAGTTTCCCTTACCGGACTTGGCAATGAAACAGAAGCCAAATGACCCTTCCAAATTACAAGGCCTTCATCTGTTAAGGGGCTTATCTGTCTTGGTTTTGTTTTTACTATCGAACTCCAAGTCTTTATCATCAAAATAGACAAACACTGCTCTCCCTTTTCCTTTAAAACCTACCAGAAGCTTGATGCAAGTCCTCCACAGAAGGTAGACCAGGTCCTACTAGCATCAGATCACCCCTTCTGCTATTAATTATGAACAGCTTGATGGTACATGACAAGATGGAAACACACAGGGGTTAAATACTGCCTTGTGTTTGAACAGTTGGATCCCACAAAACTCGATACTAATCACTGAAGAACATTTCACACACAAATACGAGTATTTGATGCCATTCTCTGGCTCTTGCTATGCACACACCAAGGCACAGCAACAGAAACACACAATGAATTGGCTCTTGCCAAATAAAGTTCAGTGCCGACATAAGGCATCTTCTTTCATATGTTGATTTTTGACTTCTAAACAGCTTTCTGCTGCTTTCAGCTCTCTGCTTAAGAAACATTTCAGACAACACGGACCACAGCTTATTTGCTAAAATGTTACATAGGAAACTGCATTGAAGAAAGAGCCAACTTCCAGAATGCGTGACTGCACGCTGTATTTTTAGGAGCTCCTTAGAAGGGCTTTTGTAAACACCGAATAGATTTCAAAAAACGGTTCTACTCCCGGTCTTATCTGAAGGACCAGAGCTCCAGCTCCTCCGGCACCGCAGGGTACCGGCCCCGCCACACGCACGCGAGCGGCAGCTCTACCCGTCTTCGCTGCCTATCCCTTAGGATCACCATGAAGGTGAAACCCCGCACACCTGAAGTGCCCAACCCTGCTGTCAAAGACCACGGGGGAGGCGGCTCCCACTCCCCCTGGCCCGTCCCCAACCCAAGGAGGGACGCGCGGCTCCGCCGCTGCCCAGCAGCGAACGTTAACGGCTACCGCGGAGCCGCGGGGCTCGGAGGAGCCGTTTAACGGTCGCGGCGCCGCGGCAGGAGCGCGAGCCGCGCAGTGACTCAGGTTGGTTTTGACCTGTTGCTCCCCGCGCAGCGGCCCGCGCGCCCCTTCCCTCCGTCCGTCCGTCCGTCCCTGCCCGCCGGCCGCACTCACATGTCGGCGCTGCCGCTCTCCGCC
>VWPW01008039.1:14610-94788 GCA_013389825.1 Crypturellus undulatus | reverse complement strand
CCCCGGCTCCGCGACCCTCGCGGGACCCCGGCGGCAGCCGCCGCTGCCCCTCCGCCGGCCCCGGGGCTCCCTCCTACCCCCCGCACGCAGCACGAGCTCCCCTGGGGCAGGGCGGGCTCCTGCTGGCCGCGCCGAGCCCGAGCGCTCCACAGAGCCGCTGCAGGGGGACAGACTCGGCGCGGCTGAAGTGGCAGAACTGATCCCCCTGCCCCACGCCGCTGCTGCACCGCGGGGAGAGCCTGCAGCGGGCACAGCCTGCAGGCGCCTCCATTCCAAGGAGAGCTCACACGAGCCTCTGCTGAACAGGTACCCACCGCTGTGCTTCACAGGTGCTGGGAAACCAAGTGACAGTTTGCTCCTCAGAGCCACAGAGAGGGGTCTCTGAGCAAAGCACCAGTGCCAGTTGCTCAACATCACGTCTCGGGAGGGCCTTGGTGGACAGGGAACGCCAGGATGCCCAGAGCAGCGGTGCGGAGCCTGGGCAGCAGGGCAGCTGGGAACACGGCCGGATTCGGCTCCCAGTGCCCAACCGTGAGCTCCCAGGGGAGCTGCCCCCGCGGGAACCGCGGGACACGTCTTGGAGCAAGGCCGTGCTGCCAGCCCAGGCCCAGGCTCTTCCCCTGCCTCCGCTCTCCGTTAGTTTCCTCGCTGTGTTAAAGACCTCTGCATCTACCCTTAGTGAAGGCTGGTGCTGCCCAGCCCTTCCACAGGAACTGCTTATTAACAGGAATAGCTCTCTCAGGGCAGGGCTTTCAGCCCTAGTTTTCTAGACCTGGCCTCTTCCGCCAGCCCTGGGTTTGATCACATAACAGGGTCACACCTGTAGCAGCCTCGTCCGGAGAAACTTTCCTTGGTGTAGAAAAACAGTTCAAACTGGGCTGGCTCTATGATAAGTTTGAGCAAACTGACATACCCCAGTGAAAAGCAATTTTGGCAGGATTTCTAACCAAGCTTGATCCATCCTCAGACCTGTCAGGTCAGCACTTCTCAACTCTTAACTCCTCCCCTGTTCTTTCCTCCTGAGGAGAGTTTATTTTTTGGATACTTTAGATAAAGAAACAGTTAACAGTTACATGATATCCCAATACCAACCCATGCTTATAGGCTTAAGCCCAATACCAGGACCACCATTTTCCGACTAGATGGGAAGCCTGTTTGGGGCTGTGGAGGTGAAAGGCCAGGAGCTCCTGGTACACGAGCACCTGCTGTCTACATCTCCTTACTCCTTCTATCGCCTCCCTTCGAAGTGCTCTTATTGGAGAGCGGAGCAAACAACTACTGAGACTACACAACAAAACCAGAAAGAGTCAAAAACAATTCTCTGCAAAACACTAAACCCAATGTAAAACAGTTTTAATACAGTTTTTGAGGGGTGGCTGTAGGTCTGGAAGGACATAGGTTTCATTTCAACCCTTGACTTCATCCTCTAATATTATTAATGCAAAGAAAACCCTCACCTAGGCTATCTACTCCTTTTTTTTTTTTTTTTTTCTCCCATTCCTCAAGTAGTCTGACATGGAAAAGGTTGCAGTGGCAGGGCTTTACTCTGGATAAAGGTAAATGTGTCAATATACTAAATTAAACACGATTTGACTAATATTTTAGGAGCAGTTAAAGGGGCAAACTGAAGTGCAATGTGCAACACTTTCATCTGCACCAGCAGCAGAGCTGCTCGTGCGAGCTCACTGCATCGCGTCACGTAGCCACCGCTGTCCTGCTCCTGGCAGCGAGGAGCACTCACAACCCAGCTGAACACATCACTGCACCGTGGCCTTACTTGCTGCAGAAGACATTCCCACCAGCTCGCGGAGGCATCATCATCACTCCAACCCAGGCAGGCTTCTGATCCTGGAGAAAACCCACTGCTGAGGTGTGGGACACTTTCCTCGAGCCCTCCTTTCCCTTGAAAGGGATTGCAGCTCAAAGAGATTGCAGCTTGGCTACCAANTGATCCTGGAGAAAACCCACTGCTGAAGGACACTTTCCTCGAGCCCTCCTTTCCCTTGAAAGGGATCGCAGCTCGGCTACCAAAGCCTTCCAGTGCACGAAGTGACGCAGAGACACCCTGTGGTGACAAAAAGAACACGATCAGAATTAGTCCGAGCAGCTTAAATTCCTACATGCCTTCAAAAAAACAAAAACAAACAAAAACACACAAAGCAAAAACACAAACAGACCAGCTTCAGAAAAGCTGGGCCTGGGGATCCAGAGAAGCCTGGCACAGACTTTCCCAGCTTGCAAGTCATGTCATTTCCTCAATCCAGACCACCTTTCCCCTCATGCATCCTTTGCACGACAGTCCCTGGCACCGGCTTTGCTCCTTGTTCTGCTCTTCTTGCACCCCCGGGAATCCCAGCTGGGCCCTGCCGCAATTGGAGACACAGCTGCAGAGACGGTCTGTTTCTGGGAGAAAGTTTCTTGCCTTTGAAGCCTGCCTGGGTAGCTGAAACAGTCAGCCTCACCTCTAACTTGCTTTTTTTACCCCATCCATGCCTCATTTCTGGTGGTGTGATCGTATTTGCAAATACAGCAGCAGTTACAGAGGGACCAGGAGGCTACTCCTGCAGCTCGGGGATAAAGGCTTCTTTGGCAGGCACCAGTGCAGATCCCTTTTGACACGAAGTCCTGCCCGTAACTCGGCTTCCTTCCAATTAACTAGAGACAACTACACACACAGCACTGTGGGGCCCCGAAGTGCTGTCCATGGTGGGATGGGATCTTCAGCTGTTTCAGCTGAAGGAAAATCTCTCCCAGATCTTCAAGTAGGATCCCTGTATTAAAGAGTCTCTGACAAGGCAATAAAGGAAATCTCAGGACTACCTCTGCTACAGGATACTTTAGCTCACAAAAAAACAAGCACCACTATTACTACTCTTAAGTAATGATTGAAAATAATAGTGGTAAAATTTCGCAAGATTTTAGCAGGGAAGAAAAAAGAGCAAGTTAAAGAAAACAATTATTCATATTACCGGGTACTCAAATCTTCAGATCAGTCAACACATTTAAGCAAATACTTCAAGTACAGAAGTTCCTTAGCACCACTAGAATCAATTGCACTGGACACCGAAGCCACACAACTACATCTATAAAACCCAAATTAAAGACGATATGATACATGACCAAAGTAGTTTCTATTGCCTAATAGACTTTAGAGAAGGCCCCTTTTGTGCATCTTCTGTTCCCGATCACCAATTTCCATATACTTACATCTGTACTTTCAGTGTTACATATTCCTCTCTTGATCTTTCACACAAGAGGAATTGATACTGAAGGATCCCACGGGGAGCAGCCTTTGAAGCTCCGTTCTGAAAGGTGCGGTGGATTCCTGCCTCCTCGGCTGCTGCTTTTTATTAGCCGAAGATGCATCTGCTCTGCAAAGCTTCCTCATCCCAGCATTAATGCATGCCCAAAACGGGCCTTGAACTTGCAAAATAATCTTGTCATAAATAGACAAACCTGCAGGCAAATCTTAATATTGATGTGCATCATTTCTTCTATTCAAAACTTCTGGTCATTCTTCGATAGTTAAGTAATTCTTCAGTGACTGTTCCCTCATGTGGGTCAGTGAAGTGTCTGCAATCTTCCACTAAAAAGTGTTTTCTTTTACTTTTATGGGAGAAGTCAATACAGTTTAGGTTCTACTAGAAAGCTTGGTCTCTCCTTACTAAGCACAAGCAGTGAGAGTGGGTCACAGTTGTTTCCTTCCAGGCATTTTCATCTTTTCATTAGTATCAGTCAAAACACGCTTTGGGAAAAAATTGCAACGCAGGGAAAGACTGTTTTAGGGTGCAATCTCACGAAGAATTTGCATAGCAAGATCCTGCTGCCTGTGTATATCCTCCTGCAAGAATGCGTTGGGCAGAAGTGTACTCACAACACTGATTTAAAGGCAGGGGGATGAGATGTGGATCAAACCAGAAGAGCACACAGTTCAGAACGGTTGCCACATTAGCTTCGAATCCTGCAAAATATATTTGTAGGGCTTGTTTTAGAGGATGATTCAGAGGATGATTTGTGGAACATATTTTGAACAAGAAATAGGTAGAAAGAGACCAAGCGCTTCCAGTGGTCAGGCGGGGATGAACACTACCCTCCAAGTCAATCCACCAAAAGTTAATGCAATTACTAACTATCAAATGTAGAGCAGAGAGACTAATTCAATCAGCGAGGCCAAAGGGATAATGCTTGGAGACAGAGCAACACAACACGGAAATGCAGACTAATCAAATGCTTTATCAAAAGAAAGAGGAAACAATTTCCAAGCTTTAACTAAAATCTCCCAGTAGGTTCTTCATCTTCTGGGGTTTCTGGCTTTTGCCTTGTGTTTGTTCCATCTCATATTTGTTTGACTGTTTCTGTTCTCTGCACAAAACAGTTTCATTGGTTCCTGGTTCTTTTCTTTTATCAAATGAGCCTCCTCCTTTCTGGTTTTTCAGCAATTAGCCTAATCATGAAAGAGAGCATGCAGAAGAAAATATTTATTATATTTAATGTCCAAGCCTACTTTCCTTAATTATGTGGAGCACGGAGTAAGAACACGCAGAGTCCGTTCGTGGCTGCAGGATTTTTCCAAGCAGGTATTTGCTCCAGCTGATGGAAAGCGGCTGCCCAGGGATCTCTCCTAAACCTCCTGCATAACCAGGAATTATCCAGGTTTGTAGGGAAACAGATCCCGACTTTACCAGGAGAGCAGTAAAGGAGACACCGTTCTGAAGAGCTGCTCAGGCTGGTGCTCTCACCTAAGCAGGTGCTGTTGCCATGACAGATGAGATGAGCTGGCACTCAGCAAAGAGAGAGCTTAAAGAGGAAAGCAAAGGAGAGGGGAAGCACAGCAGGAAAAAGCGAGAGCGGCTACTGAAGAAAAGGTTTTCTGCACTGAGTCTCTTCGTTGGGTTGCCCAAGAAGAAACTGTAAGTATACCTGATGTTGTATTTTGTGTATATTTAAGAGCCATAAATACTCTTTTTGCCTCTGCAGTTTTATCTTCGTCACTAACAAGGGAACCATAATGGGATAGTTAAACAACTTGACCTAAAAATTAGCAAGCCGCTGCTAGATGCATGTGTGAAATTCAGACCTCTTGACCTTGCACAACTACATTACTTTTTTCTTTTAGCAGTTTCTCAATGTTTATTCCCACCAATCCAGGGGCGATGCAGCAGCAGCGTCCCTCTACTTGTGTGTTCTCACTAGCCCTGCCCGTTGGGACAGACCAGGACAGTGTCGCCAGGATTAAGGCTCTAACATTTGCAGTCACACCAGTATCCCCAGTGCCAGGGTACACCCAACACTGCGTTGAGAACATATGGGCAGCACCCAAAATGAGTGTTGAACACAGTACCAGCCCATTTCTTGAGCCACGCAGTAACTTTTGCTTATTTTCTGCAGCAGTACTTTTATGCTTATTACATTTCAGACAAACAAGCAATGCACAATCTTTTCTTTCTTCACCAAAGTGAGCAAAGAGAAAGAANAAAGTGAGCAAAGAGAACAAAAATTCGGGCTCATTTTGAGGAAGCCTCCTCCCTTAGCCACCGCTAAAGCTGTTTTCTATGCAGATGTCCTGCAAGAATGCAGATGTCTGTGGCAATTAGCACAACATTACCATTTCAGCAGGAAGTGCATGCAAGTCTTAGCTAACTACATTACACTTCATATCTACAGCAGCTGCTCACAAGCTCGACCCAGATTGAAGGTCACTAGCCAGGTATGATACTGAGACACAGATTCTGCTCCCAGTGACACCCATCCCGTTGCAGAACAGTGGGCACCAGGTGCTTTGCTTGGAATTCATGCTGCTGCGCGGGAGGAAACTGCATTGGAAACGAGGGCAAAGAACACGCACTGAGTTAGTGAATTACAGCTGCTTGTGAGGATTCCCCTTTCTCTGTCATGTCACTGGAGCACCATTCGGGATGCAGACAGGTTCAGCTGCAGCAATCCAAGTCAAACTTGCCAGGCTTTGGTGTTTATTTGGAAGATAAGGNTGGGCACCAGGTGCTTTGCTTGGAATTCATGCTGCTGCGCGGGAGGAAACTGCATTGGAAACGAGGGCAAAGAACACGCACTGAGTTAGTGAATTACAGCTGCTTGTGAGGATTCCCCTTTCTCTGTCATGTCACTGGAGCACCATTCGGGATGCAGACAGGTTCAGCTGCAGCAATCCAAGTCAAACTTTGGTGTTTATTTGGAAGCAAGATAAGGATTTTTCTCAGTTTTATCTAAAACAAACAAACAAAACCAAGTAACATAGCAGCCTTCTCCCATGGAACTCTCACACTGGTGGAAACGGAGTGAGACTTCAGACTTTACCAGATAGATTTCTACAGAGACATTGCAGGGTAGTGTCAACATTCAGGTGCTCAGGGTCTATATCATCTTGGCAGCGCAATTCAGCACTGATTTAGTAGCTCTTATAGGTAAACATCCAGATTGGAGCCGTGCCTTTTAAGACCATTAAAAAAAAAAAAAATTGAACAGTGCTTTTATTTCCCTAGCCTTTCCATCCCTCTTCAAAATCAGAGCAAAACTGTGCTTGTCTAGTAGCCAGCATCACGCTAGTGCACACGAGTGGAAGAAGAATATTTATGATGGTGTAGGTGAACTCTGCTAGGTCTGAAGCCTGAAGTTTAGATATACAAAATTATCCACATGCAAATACCTAGCTCTTAAACGTCATGACCATCCTCAGGAAGCCTGCACAGGAAAGAATTAAGTTTAAATCTCCTATTTACCTATCTGGCTTAGGATTTTTTTCTGTTTCGTATTAATTCTGGCTTCCCAAACTGAGAGCTGGTTACTGCTGTCACAGCATCTGACTGAGACTCACTGTCTTTTTTCTGTCCACTCCTGTTCCTTGCAGGTGACCATACACTGCACTTGCTCCTAGCGTTTCACAGGAAAAGTCTCACAGAGGGCTCAAGTGAGACACCGATTGTTTCTGCTCATCTCATTCAACTAGAGAATTTATAGGTAAACTTGTCACCTTTCTTTCTGTTGATGGTTCTAGCGCTCAGGGAAGGAGTCAGATTTTTGAAGACAAGAGAAGATATTTACACAGGAAAGGTTCCAAAAAGCTGAAGCCGGCACGAGAAGAAATATGCTCCTTAAGGCAGCCCCACTCTGGGAAGATGTGTCCAAGATGTGAAATCCTGGTTTGCCGAAAATGCGAGACGCTGCATTCCGAAAGCAGCTTCATTGCCCACAGCCTGCTCGATCACTACGACAGAGGAGAGCGTGTCAGCTCCGGGAGCTGGAGCACAAAACCCACCGAGTGCACAGAAGTCATTAAAAACTTTTGGTGAGTGCCTTCTTGTTACCTGAGTGCACCCCAAATCCTCAAGTTTCATCCCATCAGTCTGCACCCTCTGTACGCAGCGCTGGCCACTATAACCTTAACTGCATTTCATGTTTGCCATGTGTAGCAGATGTATATTCACTAATTTAATTAATATAAACTCTGCAAACTAAGATTCCTAAGTAAGAGCTAAAAGTTTTCAGCTCCTAAGAGCAGGAATGGCTTCAGCAACAGCTTCAGAGAGTTTTCTTTTTCTCTAGTGGAACTACATTATTGTTTGTGCTGCAAAAGAGAATCTTAAGTGTGAAACCAGGGGATGCATTACACTTGGTTGTGTATATATATTCTGTGGTCCAGAATATTAAAGTTTTTATTTTTAAACTAACTTATGAGTGTGTAAATTGACTGGGGAAGGTGGGGTATCTAAATGCTGCCCTAGCCACACCATTTGCAGAACACTCTCTAATTCTCTTCTGGAAATTCTTAACTTTTATAGACATTCAGCATCTAACTTACTACTCTGCATGTCTCCCCAAGAGAAGCAGTAATGATAGCAACTCACCAAAGCCTCCTTCAGGTTTAAGATCCATGAATTACCAAACTATATTAAGGAGTATTCCCATTTAAGCACACTAATAAAAGAGCCACCTTGGGACATCTGCCTCTGTCCCCTGCCCATGGAGGGACAGACCCAGAAGCCCTGAGGACAGCAGCAAGGCCACTTGCCAATACACAGCTGTAGGCAGAGGTGGCACTTGAGGGCCAGGCATGTTCAAAACTGTCACAGCTCTCAAGGCCACGGGTAAAGTGCTGGAGAGGATGAGCCGGGTGCAGGCATCTCTCCCACCTGAAAGCAGGAACAGGCTCCCTGCCGGTGCTGCACNTGCCTCTGTCCCCTGCCCATGGAGGGACAGACCCAGAAGCCCTGAGGACAGCAGCAGGGCCACTTGCCAATACACAGCTGTAGGCAGAGGTGGCACTTGAGGGCCAGGCATGCTCAAAACTCTGTCACAGCCCTAAAGACCACAGGTAGAGGAAGGTGCTGGAGAGGATGAGCTGGGAGCAGGCGTCTCTCCCACGTGAAAGCAGAACAGGCTCCCTGCCTGTGCTGCACCGGTGCCTGGAGCGGCAGGCAGTGCTGCTGGGATAAGCACGACAGTCTTGCCNGCATCTCTCCCACCTGAAAGCAGGAACAGGCTCCCTGCCGGTGCTGCACCGGTGCCTGGAGCGGCAGGCACACTCGGGCAGTGCTGCTGGGATAAGCACAACAGAGTCTTGCCTGGGACTCGCAAGCAGCAACCAGCCAAGCCCTTGTCCCTCGCCTCTGCAGGGCTTCGGTGCTCCTGAGCACCCCGAGCACCACAGACCTCTAAGACCAAAGCACAGACCTTGTGAACACCCTTGCACTACAAAGGTGATTATCCCTCCAAAACCATGTTTCCATGGTGCCCAATGATCATTTCCGCTCATTTGCTTCATAAAAGCCAAACGGTGCCTAGCAAATGAGAATTAACCTTTTGTGTTTCTCTGAAACTGCTACACCAGCAGTGCGATCCTTCACAGACTTCCCAAGAGTAAACCACACAATTACTCATGGAATAATGTGCTCATCGGAATCCCAAATGGTCAAGCACTTCCAGAGAAAACTTTTCTCCAATTAATTGCCTGAAAAAAGCCAAGCAAGAGGCTGGAGGTATGAAGGGCTGACTCACCACAACAGCATCTCTAAATTTGATAGCCCAACAGAGTAAAATCTGTTCAAGAGGTGAGCTAGCTTGAGCCAGATGTTCTAGAGGCGACATAACAAGACAATTTATGCCAGCATCTGTCTGGCAGCACTTCCCTTGTGCTTTATGAGAAAACAGATGGTAAATGTGTGCTGCAAAGTTTCTCAAATAGGTTATTAAGTTGGAAAAGCATCTAAGAATAGTAGTAGGCAAACCTAACTCATTGCAAGGAAACACTTTATCTGATTTCCACTAGCAGTGAATGCTATTTTGCCACAGTGTTTGAAGAACAGATAGTAATAAGAGCAGTGTAAATAAATTCCCTAGCCAATAGTTACAAGTCAGATAGACAGTAATTTTTATAAGGCACTGAGGTAGCACAAGCAGCATGGAATTCGAATTTGTTCCATAGTACAAGATGTTAAAATTACCATGTATTTCCTGTTTTAGCTATTAAAATCTTGGATGACATTCCATCTTATTAAGGCCACATTCATTCCTTCCACCCACAAAATTTTAGATGTAAAAAAAAATCCCTCAACCTCCCATGAACTAAAGAATCCAGCTCTGCTGACTGCAGTGCCTGAAAGTAACTGATATTTAGCTGTGCTGCATACCTAATCCACACGGGGGCAACAGGCTATTTGTGCTGTTCCCACGGGACATGCTCGAGAGCTCTCACACCTTCACAATCAAAACAAGTTTTCTAGGAAAAGGCAAAGCTACCTTTCTGCAGAGAGAAACCAAGAGATCAAAGACCTGCACTTCCTAGGTCATTTAAATCTCTTGATATCTATCATGATTTTACCATGACTGTTTTGCAAAGATATTGCAGTTACAGAAACAATTTCACTACTAACCTCAGGGTACATCCACCGATGGCCCATGTGCTACAGAAACACAGACACGTGTCAGCTGTGAGCACAGGACTTCCACTTTGGTTTTAAAACCAGCTCAGACAATTATATTAATATAATGTACTGTCAAAGAGTAAAAATAGAAATGCTGGTTACATACATAGAAGATTTAGATTTGAAGTCATTCTTAAGGAATAACTGGAGAGCTGTGATCACAGTCTGATGTGTAAAGAATCTGTACTAGTTAATTATCTATTTTCAATAACTCTAAGAAATTAAAGAAGATTTGGCTCTATAATATTCTATAATCTATAATATCATGGACATTCCTTAGAACATGAATGATCAACACACAACGATGATAAAAGCAATGAAAGAGGAAGGGAAGCAACTGCTCTGATGAGGCACAAATCAGTAAGAGCTCGTTCCTTGGAAAGCAAGGATACAACGAGGCATCTAAGGCAGTTGTCCTCATTTGTCACAAAACTAAGAGCAAGAGGTAAGACCAGCAAACCCACTAAGTAACCAAAAAAATCGAAACATACAATGATATACAATATACAGCGTACATCCAACTTCCAGTGATGCCATCTGAACTGAAAATGTTTTACATCTAATCTGCTAACTTGTAGTTAGTTTTCCTAAAGTTGTAGAAAACCATCCTTTCCAAAGCTTTCATCTTATTTAAAAAAATTATTTTTACTCACTGTTATCATGAACAAAATCTTGAAACTCTCAGTATTATCTGATCCTCTGATATCTTCTGGATTCTGCAAACCATCTGAAATAACAGCTCTGAAGAAAGAAAAGCATGATCTCACTCAGCACCAACTTAAGTTACCTTTTTAACACTATAGCTCACTGCTGGTTGACAAGTACAGAAGTAACTAATGGACTGATACCATGAAATTTCCAACTTTCTTTTCTTGGACAACTAATTGGTGGGGAACAGACTGTCTCTCCTATTACTTTTCCCAGAAAGGTTTTGCTTCTTTCAGACAAACACCTGCAGGCTACAAGAGGTAACATAAATCATAGAGACCTGGGGAAAATGGTCATTTACTAACTAATATAACACAGCAAACATCTACTGCACTTTGTATTGAAGCGACGCTTGCAAAGATGACTTGAGTTACCTGCTTGGTGTAAGGTTCTTCCTTGAAAAGCCAACCTGGAAAAGGAATCTTGGTGAGTCTGGATCCCTTGGATGATGTGAAGACCATGTGAGTTCAGCTTCCATGAAGAAAAAGCACTAAATGCTGTGAATCAGCTGAGGATATGATACCACTTTCACAGCTGTCAACTGTGAAGTAGCTTCCTTTTGCCCTTCCTCCCATTTGCTTCCAAAAATTTAGGTACATGGAATACTTCAAACGTTACTACACCATTAACAACATAACGCAATTAAAGCACTTGTTGCTTTTACAATATTGTAGAAGCAGAGGTCTTTCGGACAGATAAACCCCAGGAGTGACTACAGGAGAACCAAGACTGTGCATATTGCTATCTTGGTTCCAAGTAAGCTTTTGACCTTCCGAAGAGAGTAAAAAATCCACTCTGAACAAAGTAAAATCACCTTTAATTCAATTCCTACATAAAACAAAATGTCTATGTAAAACAACAGTTTAGTCCAAAGGTAAATATATATGTTCCATTTTC
This sequence comes from Crypturellus undulatus, assembly GCA_013389825.1. Taxonomy (NCBI): domain Eukaryota; kingdom Metazoa; phylum Chordata; class Aves; order Tinamiformes; family Tinamidae; genus Crypturellus; species Crypturellus undulatus. The sequence continues at coordinate 83,248 of VWPW01008039.1, read as the reverse complement.
TTTCAGATATCAACAAGAATTGAGAGCTACCAGTGTTCTTTGGAGAACAAGCAGTAGTTAAAGTCTGTTTTGCTGATGTTCAGAAACAGTATGTTACATCTTTTAACCAGCAGTTCCTATTGCACGTAACAAATTTGCTCTCCATTTAAGCACCTAAAGGCCTGGTACCTCACTGAATAAATTAAAACAAATCCAGTTTCTTCAGCAACCACCTTAAACACAGTTATCTTCATAAAATAATATTACTGCAAATTTTAATAAATACAGAAAGAAAGTTTAATGACTTCTCATTGGTGTCTCATGGCTAGATCTTTTACTATAAACACTCACTTTCCCAAACACTTTCATTTTTGGTACATGTGCTCTAATAATCACTATGTGCAATAAGATTTGTGTAAAATTTTCCACACATATTCATAACTCAGTAGATCTGCATGGCACAACTAATCTGAGATACGAATTTTCACAGGCTTTAAGGAGCTCCTCTCTGGACACCAAACAGATCTGCCTCTCATGGGAGCTGACAACAAAGCCCCAGAAGCTGAAGGGGAAAACATTTTCTCGCAGGGATTTTTGGACACGTTTGGAATTGGTCTAACTTCCCTCTGGCTAAAGGACATGTGTTGGATGTCAGGGAAATAGAACTGGGCAATCCCGAACACTTGGACACTGCCTTATTTTCCAAGACATTCCCCCTGCTCCTACTTCACCCATACCTGTCTACTCTTCTTTTGGCAGCAGTGTAAGACATTAAGCAGCTCCCTGTAGTACAACGATCCTGTGGTTGCTATTTACAGTAGAATTAATGCCTCTGTGCCAGTATGGCAGAATTCATATGAAAAATACACATAATATGGCCATTATTAGCTAGATTAGAATATGAAGAAAAATTTTTACTCTTCTTTCAAGTCCTGATTTTGAAACAAAAAAACAAGTCTTTCAAAGGTCTTCAAACCTCGAGTGTGTTAGAGTATATCACCCTAACATATAAAACAAGTATTTACACCTCCTTAAAAGTACCAAATAATTTTTAAAAATGCCTAGTAGCTCTCAGCGTGCAAAGTCAGCAGGAACTGATTATCCAGGATGTTTACTATCTGTACGGAAAGTCTTGGGCTCAAGCATTCACAAGCAGAGTGCAAAAGAATCAGGAATTATTTCAGGCCATTTCTTTGTGTTGCTCTTTTGTTTTCTTTCTTATTTTAAATAAGTTTTGTTGGTCCAGACTACAGATCCCTTTTTAAAAAACACTTCTCAAGGTAACATTCAGATTAGTGCAACTCCCAAACGTCTTCTAGGATCTGTAATCTTTTCGAACAGTGTGGGCCATCCAGTTCACTTTAGTAGTCCAACTTTCCCGGAGCGCTTCATCAAACTTTTGCTTAAATTGTTTTAGTGCTTCTTCTTCACTTTTCCCTAAGGCGAGAGAGTCCTAAGACAGCAAGAAAACAAGTACTATTAGAAATTTTAACGCCACAATTGTTGCTACACCTTTTAGATCTTAACACAAATCATAAGGTACATTTTTCTATTTTGGGTCTTTTTTCTATTATTCATTTATCAATACATTAGCAGCAGCCTCTGGGTTTCAAGATAAAACTGAAAAGCAAAGCAGATGAATCAGAGGTTGTTTTGAAATTGTTGTTTAGTCACCAGCTACCATTGACTGAAAATACCGAGATGAATGTGCTAGCAGTCTGCAATTCAGCAGCCAGTAATGATGAGCAACATTACGCATACAGACAACAACTCTTCAGATTAAAGTAATCTGAAGATGGTCCCTGGCAAAATTTTCCGTGAGTTGCTCAAGTTGCAACATTCTATCCTGTTCTCTCAGTCTAAAAACCTCACTAGATCTTTCACTTGGCATTAGGCTGTTAATCCACAGATTGCTTTTTATGATGTACTTCTGGGTCTAAATTAAGCAAACCATTTTCTTGTTTACAGTTCTGTGCTCCTGCATTGAGCTGTCGGGCAAAACACCCCTGGGCTGACTACACATAAGATGCAGGAACACTGCACTCTTAAAAGATGGTTGAGAGGAAGGCACATCCAGAGCCTCCTTTGATACCGAGGACAGAGTACAGGCTTAGTTCTACACGGCTGAAAAAGAAATTTTTGAGGTCTACATGGAAATCCTGGGAGAACTAGCCTAGGGAAACAAATAGATTTTATTTCTCTTTGACTCAGAATTCACATTCTGGAAAAACATGATGCTCTGCAGGGCTATAAATCTTATTTTTACCTTGAGATACTGAATGTCCTTGATAGAGGTTAGCTCTGGAAGCCCTGCAGTTAACATCAGTGCAAAGAGTGTAATAAAGAGGTTCCCGTGCTTCCGCAGAATCAAGTATGCGTCTTCACAACACTGCCGGAACCTTTAAAAGCAGTGACAAAATACAGACAAGAGGCACAAGTCATTAGAAACTACACAATCAACACAAATATATACAACTATCTCCCAACCTGTTGATTAAGTCCAATTCTTCAGCTTACTTGAACAATATTCTGCGGAGTCCCTCCCCAGAGGGGAGTTTATGAGGTACAAAGGCATTTGTAAGCAGGCTCTCAGGTACCCAATTAGAAAGTATTGTAAACACACATTAGCACACTTGACACATGTAGAAGAGAGCAACCAAAGCAGACAGACTTGGAAATAAAAGATAATCTCAATTACAAAAGAAAAAAAAAATCAAAATAATACTCACCGACCAAATTTTTCAGTGTTCCCTGTTTTTCCTTGTTGAATGACATGAATGAAATCATAGGTGAGAATGAAAGGTACCCGTTCCCTTTTAATTCCAAATTTGGACTTAAAGTTTCCAAGAATATGTCCAAAATCTATATGAAAGAGCTAGAAAACAGAAGTGTATATTAGTTTCTCCAGCGAGGCATTTCCCTCTTCTAATATTTGTAAAGGTTTCTTTTATCAACAACAGCTAATTCTTAACACTATTGGTTCTGCTTGCACAACATGCAACTCTGGAAATATGGAATTTTACAATGTTTCAAGATGGATTTTTATAAGTCAGTGACAAGATCCAGGCTTTTATGAGTAACTACTGCTACAAAACAAAATGGAAAAGAACATCTCAGTTTCAAATTTCTGATGTCTACCAACCAACATCACACTGGTAACATGAGATAGGAAAAAAACTGAGCCCACTATTGAGCTTATAAGGCTCAATATCACAATATCCAAAGGCTTCCTATAAAGCCAGGAGCAAAGCTAGCAGGACTTTGTCATTTCCAAATCAAAGAGAAAGGTATATTAAGGTTTTTTTTTTTTTTCAGTAGGTGAAAACTTAAATGACAAAAGAACAGTGTCACAGATAACAAGATGGCAAGCAAATCTATCTATATATACGTATTTTTTAATAAGCTAATCAGGAAGCATTTTATAAGCAAAATAATTTCACTAATATCTGACAAATAAAATGAAAAGAAACAAATAAAAGGAAAATATATTACCTCAGTTCTAAGTTTTGAGTCACAAAGCTAAACTGTTACCGAGTCAGCTGCCTACCTAAAGTTTTTGCAGAGCTGAGCTGTAGAGCCTGTCTTTAGGGGAACGGTGCCATTCCAAACTGCAATTCATATAGAGGTTCATCCCTTTCAGGATCTCAGCTTGTGAGTTTTACCCAATTAATCAGAGCACTACCAGGCCTTTTGAAAGGTCTGAAACAGTAAGTTTTACAGAACCATCTCATCTAATATCCTAATCTGTAGCAGTCTATTAATTTAAATGCTTCTTAAAAATAATATTAAATCTAATAATACAAATACATATAGTACAACTAATAAAGTCTATTATATACAAAAGTCTAAGGGTCTAAGCTATAACTGCTTATGAAATACATATTTGTTATTATTTACAGTGGTCTCTTGGATAGCAATCTTCTATTTACTGAGAACTGAAGCCAATTTTAAGGGCAGCTTTTTCAAACTAACTTAGATTTATTTTTACTGAGACACTAAAAAACCCACTAAAACAAAACATACACAAACCCCCAAGATACTGTAGGTATTTTAATGACTAAGTTTTTTTTACCTGACCATTTTTTCTGACCATGATGTTGTCACTGTGTCTGTCACCGATCCCTAGAACATAAGTAGCTACACAGTAGCCAGCGCAAGACAGAGTAAATTCTTCAATGGCTCGATCCAAGTCCTCTCTAAAAAACAGAAATAACTGGTGTATATTATTGGCTATCCAACTCATCAAAAAAAAAAAAAAAAAAAGGTGATGCTTGCTTAAACCAGAAGCCCATTGGGGTGATGAAAAAATTATCCGAGAGAAATTAATAATAAAATAAATATAATGAATACATAATAATATAAAAATAGCCATAGAACTATGAGGGAAATGCAAATATTAGAGACAATGGCCTCAAGACATGAGACCTGTTTAGTTTTCTAGGGTCCTTCAGCATTTAGGACTGGGTTATTGTAGCAATTCCAAGGGCAGTCTGAACCTGAGCAAGACTGCACATGTCTCAAGCACCAGGGAAATTTGTACACATACTGCATTAATTACCCTAAATTGTATTCCTTCAGCCAGTTTAAGAGAGCATCCTTGTTGAAGGCAGCAGCAGCAGCAACATTGCTACTATTTAACTGAATGTCAGCAATGGTTTCTGAACTAGAAACAGCCTCAATAAGGCCAGAGTGATCTCCAGTTGCTAAACAACCATACGGCAATATCCTGAAACAAAACAAAGATTAACATTAAACACAGAAACAGTAAAATTATTTCTTTGTATATCAATTTTGTGAGGACTAGATATTCACATTAAGTTAAACACTGAACTCTCAAATATTAGCACACACACATTGCTCGCAAAGGTAACACACCAGCAATCAATTGAAAATACTTGCTTTTCCAATTCTATAAATACATACAAACAAATTGGGCAATTATTTTGACTTTTGCCTGTAATGTGGTAAGAGAGACTAGAGAGGGAGCTATTTCTTTTCATTTGTTAATTTAGCAGCTAAACGGGCAGTAAAGTTTCATCTGTGTTCAACTAGAAACAAGTTATTGTGTAAATGGAAAGGAGGGTCCTTTATGTTTTCTCCTATTTCAATGAAAAAATCCTAGAAACTGCTTAAGTATATATCTAAAAATATTATTTTCCAACACTTCATAGTTTTAAATAGTTGTGCAAGATACCCCAATGAAAAACAACAGTGTATACTAACGGATTTATAAGAATTTTCTTATTTATACGCTATGCCTAGTAAAAATATTTACAACAACATAACTGCCCTAACATAAGGAAAGAAAACTAAGAAGAAACATCAAGGAGAGATAGGTCTGTATAGATATTATTTTTTTAAGGCAGTTCTTTCAGTTTCTGAAGAGGAAAAAACATCACTTTGCAGAGGGCGAGAGGAGGGGGGAACTGGTACTGAGCCTCTACACAGCATCTCACTCCAGATGTCTAAAATACAAAATGGAATAGGAATATAGATTTAATATCTCCCTACATATAATGGAAACTTATATATGGGGGTATATACAGATAGGAAGAAGAAATACAACTGAGAGTAGTGTCAGTACAACTGACTGACCTTCCCCAGCATTTTTGTGTTTTATATATACTCTGTTTTGTATTTGTTTGGTACTCCTTCACTGACATAGTCAACTGTCCCAAATTCTGTGGAAATAAATATCTAGATGCCATTAATGAGAACTCCTTAATTTAACAACTATTAGATTAAATGAACATTTTCTCCACAGTGATGACATTTCTTTAACACACCATTGGAGTGGTTTAAGTACTAGTAAGTATATAGTTGGGATCCTTTTAACCAGCAAAGTGCACTGAAAACTGGATTCAGTGGATTATTTAGAGAACAGAGAACACACAATTAAAAAAAAAAAATAAAATTTTCCATCCTCATCTACTTCCCAATTAAAAATCGCAGCTCCGCAGGCCAAAGGGTCTCCCTGTGGCCGCAGGCGCCTCGGCAGGGCCCGCCGGCGGCGCTGGTACAAGGAAGCACTGCCCATCCTTATCGCGCCAGGACAAATGTGAGCGGAGCAGGGCCGGGCTAAAGGGCACCTGGCCCTCTTCCACGGCCCGGCAACCCACCCTGCTCGCGGCTCCGCCGGGCGCGCGGCCAAGAGCTTCCCCTGCACAAGGCAGCGATGATGAAAGCCGCCCACCCCTGGGGACCGCGCGCTTACAACTGCAGGAAAAAACATCCTTGTCAGGGAGACAGTTTGACAGGAGTCAAGTTAGGGACAAATCCTCAGGGGCCCTTCCATCTCATCCTGCTCTTTCTGACTTAAACATCTGTCACTGGGATACGCTCCCTGCTTCTTAGTGCCACTCAAAGACCCCTGATATATATTCAGACTTCACACATATTAAGGCAGGTGGAAATTGAAGTTCACTTTAGACTGCCAATGAAATTAAAAAGAACCTCCCCCACCAGTGCCAAAAGTAACTGAGTGCTGAACAGTTTCACAATAATTCACCACAGTAAACATCACTTGACATGGATCAGAATTCTCAACTCTGTCAAACTTTTTTTTTTCTTTTGCTCTGTTACTTCACTGATTTCTCCTTGAGACCAGCTGCAATAAAGCTAAAGCAGTGGAAGTTCCCCTGGGCACAAGGGTTACTCTCCTAAGAGCTGTGACATCGCAGACCCTACAAAAAAGCTTGTTTGGCAAATCAGATGCTATGATCCTCTGCTGTGTTATATTCTTAATATTTAAATATTTTCCATAAAATAATGGAAAGTTATGTCATCTACTATGACTAGGCACACAGGATTTCAAACAGTGAGTTTTTTCAAGCAACAAGAGCTTAAGTTGTATCTCTTGAGGGGATGTGATTCTTTGAAACTCTTGTTTTGCCAGTCTGCAGATGCAATCTCAATATAAATAATGTTTAACTGTTTTTTTTCTTCTATAATTGCTCATATTTAAACTAATTATCACCAAAAGAGTAAAAAAAAACAAAAAAAAAAACAAAAAAAAACAACCCCACATCCTCAAGATAGATGTTTTGCCACAAGCAACCCAACATTGTCACTAACTTCTTAGGCCAACTATTTCCTGCTGAATTTTAGGGTGACAGCTTGTCCTAGAAACAAATAGGTAGGTTTCTTTTTCTCTTTAAGTTCTGGGATTATTGAAGCATGCGCTTTTATAATTGCTTATTGAACTGATTACTGCTTAGAATTGCTTATTGCAATTGATTATTGAAGCATTTGTGCTTTTATTAATTGCTCTCTGGTAACTGACTAATGTCTAAGCTGACTTCAATTCTGACTCCAACCTGATCAGCACAGTGTTGGTGGCTTCGCTGCCATCTGAGGGGTAGGTTTGCACTGAGAAGCAGATGCTTCTGCACCTTTTATTTCATTACACCCTGTACAGTCCAGATGTTGCGAGAGCCGCGGACAAGGAGCTGCTGGAGCAGGTTCTGGCTGCCCCCTGCACACAGGTATTGCCTTCTGATGCCACCTCTGGTCTTGCTCCAATATCCAACCAGCTGTGCACACCAAAATCTACCCAGCAGAAGACAGCACACACGGAAGAGACCAGCGTATCCAGGGCATTGATTAGTTGGCCGTTACAAAAAATTTCCTCGCACCTTCTTTGGCTTTGCAGAAGTCAAGGACACTTGGTGCCCGTTTCCCTCCATAGCAGAGGAATCCCACTGTGTTAGAATCCTACTGAAAGACAAACTGGCTAAGATTTCAGGAAGAAAACTGCCAAAAACAACAATTGTGGATTGTAGTGCAGTTAGAAGGAAACAGATCCTATCTCGGACTCCCTGATGGCCGTGTAATTAGTTCCCACTTGATCCCTGCTTCCCAGAAGCTGCAGATCTACTGTAGCAAGATATTCCCAACTGGAGGATCTTCTCAGAGAAGAAGCCGAGGTAAGCAGTTACGCTTCTTACGGTGGAGAAACAAATTAGAAGTTCTGTTTTTACTAGCATAGGTTTATCAAACATTCTGTAACGGGAAAAAAAAAGTTGAAAGGCTTGGACCCCATTATGATCCACAAAAGGAAGAGAGGGAAACAGGTTTCAGTGCATCTAAGCCATGAAAGACTGATGAAAGGGAAAGACTCCCATTTTGGAACAGAGGACTCAAGTTGTATTTTTCAGGAAAACAGAACTATTCAACTCTACCATTTCTCCTGACCCTGAAGTTGCCTTCCAAAGTGAAGCAATGCAACAAGTCCCCACTCGTGAGCAGTGCAACCCAACTGCAGTAACTCACAGGTTCTTAGTCAACTCTTCTTCAGATGCATGGAGATCACAGTCCCATCCCTTCTAGCTACATCCTTGTGCTTCAGGTGCTGGGAGAGTTTCTTGCCCAGTTCTGTTGCCATTTTGGGCCATCTTGTTACTGTCTTTTGGATCTATACAGAACTGCAGCCCTGTCTTAATCTAAGTTTTGTTCTACAGTCGTAACTAAGAAAAGATGAACGGAAGGAAAATGTTCGCAAGTTAAGTAAAGAAATAAAAGAGGCTAATTATAGCAGCTAAATTCTCATAGGAACTGCTGTTTTCTCCTAATTTTTTCTTGAGAGAGCTTAAGGAAAATCGTGGGACACAATAGCCACTTTTTGGTTTCTCTTTGTTGAGTTAAAATAAATAAATAAAATAAGCATTAGTCAGAGAAAGCATATTTAATAACTCCCAAGCAGCGTTCCTGTTTGCCAGGCACAGTGTGTGGGCTGGCCGGAACCACAAACTGCACTTTGGGGAAGGCAGCAACCAAAAGAATGCCTCGTGTGGGATTCCTTGGCTGCCAGAGGTTGTCCTTGCCCCGAAACGCTGGATCAGTCTCCCCATAGTCTATTTATAATGACATAAATTATCTAAGTTCCCTCAAATCAACGTTCAACTTAACTGCAACTGAACATTTAGCTACCTCCTAGCAAATGTACACTTCCAGAAGCAATTTATTATTCACATTCTTACTATATTCCATACTTTGTTAGAAAGAATCTTTCTGTAAGTAGCATTTTTTCCTGATGGATAGCTAGTTTATAATTTTCTTATCTGTGGGGGCCGATGTTATGTGCCTTGTGAAACTAACACTATTACACTTCAACCAAATTTGAAAAGATAAGCTCCAGAATCCAACTGAAACAGCTCCAAAAAAATGAGATGAGTACTACTAGCCTTATAAACAACACTTCAAAATTGCAAAGCACAAAGAATTAGCGCTCTGTGTGGCACAAGCACACAAGACTGCCTCTATACCCTACAAACATTTGATTAAAAAAATGTGAATTCCACTACTTCTTTAGAATTCTCTTTCTAAAGAAAATTAGACTTGAGAATTAGGTAAAAATTGTCCACAAGTTGGGGTTGAAAAAGTCCCTTCTTAATAGAGATTTGCATTAAAATATTGAACGCTGCCTGATGCTATTACTTTTTCCAAAACTTCAGTATTCCTACAAAGGAATCACGCTTATGCTAGCATATGAAGTTAAGAAAGCTGTTTTGCAAGAGATTTTGGAGAACGGAAAGCTACTTCTGGCTAAAAATTGTTTTCTGATATCCAAGTAGTGTTTCAGCAAGGAAAGAATGCTAAGGGGGACTTAGGAAACATGTTGAAGACACTCACACTGCCTGTAGGTCTTTAGCAGTAAATTGAAATGAAGATTATACACAACAGAAGGAAAAGAAGTGGCTATCAGATAAAGTAGCTAGTTCATTGCTGCTTATACAACTGATTAAAAAATGACCAGTCTCCATTGCAGAACACATACTCCTGAGGCTTAACAAAGGAACTAATAAATGAAAACCCCACAGCTTTCTTCATGATTATCTAACATGTTCACAAACAGTGCAAATTCCTATGCTGGCAGTAGCTTGGAAGAGTTAGCCGCTTCATTTTGAAAGAACTGCTTTTGCAGAAGCAGCACTGCAAATGAGAAGACTCTTACTGAACTGAGTACTCTTGCCCAAAGAGAATTATTAGATAATAAGTTTCCATTCCTAATATTAGTTTCCATTCTCACACAATGTGCTCTGAGGAAGCAGAAATGGAAGCGTCTGGTTAAAAACAAAAAATCTCACAGATCACACCAACACCATAAAAGTACTAAATACATAAAAATACTAACTACTAGGATTCTCTTACACTTCTCCACTGATTTCTGTAAGAGTTGATTTATAAATACATTACTTAACTGGCACCTGAAAGTACATTCTAAGTCTGTCACAAACAAAAACCTATTTGACCATGGCAAATCTCAGTAGTGATGCAGAAGAAAAAAAGATAAGAATTCTTAGAAAAAAAAAACATAGTTAAACCAATACAGAAGTGTGGAACACAGAAACCTGTAGTAATTAATGAGATTATCAGGTGGCAGACATATTTTGGGAGATGGTGATAAAAACCTTGCTGAAGTGAAGTAAGGACATCTGCTACTCTTCCCCTTCCTCAAATCAAGTCATTTTAACCTAGGCAATGAGGCTGGGCAGGCATGAGTTACAATGCTGACTACTCCCAACCAGCATCATCTCCATCATGTAGCCTCTTGCTGCAGCCCTCCTAGAGCATGAACATAAGCAGATCTCCTCTTCCTCCTCTCGTTTTCACGAAGCCCTTCTGTTTTTAATATGCAGAAGGCAGACATTTCTCTATTAAACTCTGCTAGAAATAGACAGCAAGCATGAAATTTATTTGGACTGGAACACATTCATTTGTGCCCATGGCTGCAAAAAACATATTTTGGTATAAAAGATGAGTGAGGTTGAGGAGGAGAAAGAAAAAAGGAAAAGAGATTCTGATTGCTTGGGTCTTCCACAAATCTGGTAATTCTCAATCTGACAGTAAATTCTATTATGAGGAATCTCAAACCTCCCAAAGAGCCTAGTTCCAGTGCCAGTATCTTCCTCACCTCCTCCTCTTCCCCCCTAATCTACCAATAGTTAAAATTCCCTGATTTCTTGAGAGGATGGGCCTATTAGAGCTACATACTAGGGAATCTAGATCAGCTCACCTAACTTCTGAGCAGTAGTGCTCAAGAATCAGACTATGAAATACCTTTGCACAAAGGCTTCTTTTATTTGTAGGTATTAGAACCTAGAGAAGGACTGGAATTCCCTTGATCACTAAGTGAATTCCCATTTGTGTTTATGGTAGATAAAACAACACCAGTTAACAGATAAATTTCTTATATGAGGAGTTTAGATAAAACACCTCATTTCGGAAAGATCATTCTCAAGACAACAGAAGTCAAAGCCTGCCTGCACCCTTAATTTAAAAATTTTATCTTTACCTCATATAACGCTTCTTATCTGGATGATTTCCAGAAGAAAATGGTTTACCAAAAATTACAGTGCAGTTTATAATCAGTGTGATGACTTATACGCACCATAAGAGATATGATGCACCAGAACAAACATCCTGTTTGTACATTAAATAAAATCTCCCGTGTTTCACCTTCCACTATTTATTTTCAAGGTTCAATTCTTTTGTAATGTCATCCATTTGCAAACTGTACTGCAAAGAGAAGCCATCTGATGAGTTAAGGTGACTTCTCTCCAGCCTGTTCACCTTGGCAATTGAAATTTTGTGCTTAAGTTTAGCAAGATGAGAGTTGGGAAGAGATTTAAAAACAGAACAGCTTTCCTGGTAGAAGTGGACTCTCCTTCCCAACAAACAATTCCTGAAGAGACCCTTACCGGAGATCCAGACCAGCTTCTTTCCAAAGTACATCCATCAAGCGCAGTATCTGGAGTGTTAACATGTCCTGCCGGAGATCTGTAATTAAAAGTTGAAAACACTACATCAATTTCTGATTTTACTGTAGGCAAACTGTCTACTGTCTTTATCAGTCTACTTGGCTGATAATATTTAGGCTTTGGAAGTCAAACAGGAGAAAATTTGCTCATCAGTGCTAGAATAATGCACAATTAAATTATGGTAATACAGAGTTACAGAGCTTAAGTGCGAGAATTAAAGAGTAGAAGGAAAATTTTTAAATTGTTAACATTTCTTACCATCACCGTTTTTGAAGATGATCCCTACAAGATCTCCCCCAAACATTTTGTTGTTGTACACTATCCACAGAGGTTTCATTTTAGAATCCATATATTTACATTTTTCGACACTAGAAGAAAACACAACACGGATTTCATTCAAATAAAAATAACTCAACAGCATGAAATAGTGTTTAAAGCAGAATAGAAAGTGCAGTACTTCCAGTCTGCAGGTACTTAAATGTTATTTCTGCTTTCATGGTGCTACTATGCTGTCAGTGCTTATCAAGTAATGAACATACTTGCTATATATCAGATGAATTATAGATACCATGACCGGCATACATCTATCTTGCATCTAAATTAAGCATGCATTATTTTCAGAGAAAATAGAAAATCTTCCTCACATCCTGTTGCACCTATTTTTAGAGTTTTACGTTTAAGTGCTGTTTTTTTTTTTTTTTGGGGGGGNGGTAAAATTTTAACTGTTGCGTGGCTTTGGTGTTGTTTTTTGTTTTTGTTTTTTTTTTTTGGTGTTGGGTGGTGTGGGTGGGTAGGTGTCCTTATTGTTGTAAAAACATACCAATAAACCTTCTATCACTCTACAAAATGCATCTTGGTAACATATCTGCTAAACATTATAGTCACAAGAAGTTAAAGCCTGTGTACCTTCCGACTTACTATTTCCTATAAAGGCTAGAGAGAACTGTATTCATTCAATTATTCTGAACTTACTGTAATTCTGAAAGTATAACTGAAGGATTCAGAGGGGACTGGAGGTCAGAAAGTGCTTCCCTGTACGCATTTTGTTTCAGACACGTGTGCATCGCATCTTTTCCTTTTGCTTTGCTTTGTTTCATGGCATTCAGCTTAATTAGGCTATTTAAAGTCTTCATTTTATTAAGGGCTTCCACCTGAAAGAGATACTTCGTTTTTAAAAGTTATCCCATATAATAGGACACAAAATCCCATTTCAAAACAAATCCGAAAGTAGTTAACTAAGGCATCAAATAATCTCACTAAAGTACTCATGCCCCAGAAGTCTTACGCTTGTAGGTAGTAATCATAAATACAAATAAAATAAATTCATGTCACTTTTGAAAGTGAGACTTAATATTTTCCAAAAGTACATTAAATATTTTCATGTACAAAACGTTTATACAAATTCCTTCCTCAAAATATAAAGTCCTTTTTTGGCCACATACAAAATCAATAGAGCATCTAACATGGGTGTCACTATCCAGAGTGAAGTCAATCCTCCTCAAGTTAAGCATAAGCTCAGAAACTAATCAATGAGGCCATTCATAACCATAATGTATTATCTAAGCAATAACACAGCAAAGCCCCTTGGCAACAAGACTACTGCACACACAACACATAATTTCTATCATTTCTACACTGCATCTCTAAGATANAAATATTTTCATGTACAAAACATTTATACAAATTCCTTCTTCAAAATATAAAGTCCTTTTTTGGCCACATACAAAATCAATAGAGCATCTAACATGGGTGTTACTATCCAGAGTGAAGTCAACCCCCCTCAAGTTAAGCATAAGCTCAGAAACTAATCAATGAGGCCATTCATAACCATAATGTATTATCTAAGCAATAACACAGCAAAGCCCCTTGGCAACAAGCCTACTGCACACACAACAAACATCATTTCTATCATTTCCACACTGCATCTCCATCTAAGATAGTTGTTAGCTGATTATAAAATATAGTCATAAGCCGTATTTAGAGGAGCCACTTAACATGCTCAGGGGGATACATATTCTCTATCAAACAGTATCCAATTAATACTTGCAAATACTGATTTCCATACAAGGAAGCTTCAGTCTAACTCACAAGGTGTTGAGTCAAAATCAACCACTTTTAGAGAGAGGCTGAGCCGTCAGGCAGGATGCTGGGGAAATTGAATGCAGTTTGATTGTAAAACCGCGGCGGTGGAGACCTGCCAGGTCAGCCATCTGTCCAAACCCAGCGCGCTCTGCTTTTCCACTATTCTAGGAGCTGTACAAACACCACTCACAAGGGAACAAAATGGAACCTGTGCTGTACAAACAGGAACTTTTTGAAGTATTTCTACTTTGAATTTCTTCCGTGTTTTCACAGTTGGGAATTTTTTTGCCCCTTCTTTGATTCTAGTGACATTTGTTTCCTGTGAAGTGCACAAAAACTTTACTGACCTCAGGTCTATTACTTAAAGCATTTCATCACCTCGTCTTTTCATGATCCTGACAATACTAACAAGCACACTTTCGCAAGAGACATCTCTCCAACGCCCCACGAGCTGCAGTAGTGAAGAGCCGAGTGGTATGTTCCTCTCTCCTGCTCCCTGAGGCAGGATTTCAATACAGGGAGCAACAGAACTGCCATAAACTGTCAGACACCGCACAACAGCTATAATTTTTTTGTGGTTTTATTTTAGCTGATATAGGAAATAGATTAACTTGAGAAAGATCTTTTTTCATGGATTTTCTTGTAGCAATTACATTTGTTAAAACTGTATTACAGCCTTCAGAAGATTTGTAGGTGTCTCTATAAATGACCTGCCAATACACTTACGTACAAGTGTGTATTGAAAAAAGCAAACCACTCTCCTCTTTCTTTTTACTGGCAAATCTACATTAGCCCTAAAATAAATATTTAGCTTACTTCAACACCTGTACTTCCAGGCAATACTACATTACAGCACAATTTCAGTTCATGTGCATCACTACTTTTTAACAAAAACTAAAGCTATAGGGAGTAATCCTACAGTCACCTAGCTGAAGTTCACATTAAACAAGTAATAGCTTCTCTTAAATGAGTTGTCTTGATGAAAAGAAAATATATATATATATATATAGTTTTAAGGGTCCTTCTTCCAGCAGTTCTGCAGACAGCGTGTCCCGAGCACGTCTCCCGCCTACTCGTGCATCACTCCTGCTCTCCAAAGCCCAGCAGCGCCGACTGCTTCTGCACCACAGGCTGCTCCGTTACTGCACCCGGTTCCCTCTTTCTCCTTTCGTTTTCTTCCCCTCAACACACATAACCAATATGTCCCAGAGGGTGAACAGGATCATTATCTGAGTCACAAACTCGGCTACACGAAGCCTGCGAGGCGAGGGGGAGCCCCTACCTGCTTGGCAAGCACCTTCATGTGCGCAACGCTCCCTCGGCAGTAGGCTTCCAGGATCAACCCGAACTGCACCGAAACAGCAGGGATATGAACCTCTGACCTGGGAGGGAACAGAACAGGAGAAAAGCTTCTCACTTATCAAGACAGACCACATTACTGTACAGATTTGTATTCTTTAAGACGTTAACATGGAAAAAGTAACTGAAAATAAAACACCTCACTGTCAGCTAGATAAAAGGCAGATTTAATAATAATGGAAAACTTATGGTCTGAACTCTCATAATAAAGGCCTAGTTTCAATGCATACCACGTTTTTCAAGATCTAGAACTGCTCTAGAAGCCATGGTCTTTAGAGGGAGTGATGAGATATTTGTTTCCAGCGACTCTTTTCACTGCAAAAATTCATACTGATAAGCTCAGGATGATGATACTGGGAGGCAGGGCTCTGTTAAACTGTGTAATCTCAATATTCATACAGGAAAAAAAAAGTAGTTTCCGAAGGAAGAACAACCTGAAACCAACCTCTGTACACCACAGCAAAGGCTAGTCATGCATTTTTGTATAACACTCGCTCTTTTAATTTGAAAACATTAAAATAAGCAGTTGCATTTTGAATGTAGAATCAAGGTATAGCCCATGCCACAAAGTATCTGCCATTCACCGAATGGGTCCTTAAAAAGTAGCAACAACCCACTCAGCTGACTCCATTTTCTGTTAGTCTCTCAATATGCATTTTTCCCCCAGTTGTGAAGTATAAATTTGGTCTTTTCACTGCAAGCACAGCCAAAACATGAAAATTAAATTCATATAAAACTAGTCAGTTAGGTAGGGCTGAATGCACTTTGGAATACTTCCTTCAGACTAAGCATGGCAAAATACAATATTATATCTTCCATTAGAGGTTTCCTTTGATCTATAAATGCCAAGTGCAAACGAGTCCAAGAAAGAAGACTGCAGCCATTTCTTATGGGCAAAAATCTGCCCACTGCAGCTCCAACAGCTCGACAGGTTTAGCAAGAGGGAAAAGAGGAAGTCTCACCTTAGATGCCAAAACAACATCTGCCCTATTCTCCTATTAGCGAGTGCTCTCTCGAGGAGGAATCTGGAGAGCGCACAATCCAGGAACGGTTCATATTTGAGGACTTGCACGAGTTGAAGTAGATACTGGGAGAGCTCTTCATCACTAGAACGAGGCACATCAGGCCAGTTAGTAACAGAGCACTTGGAAGAATCATTTGCTAGAAACCCACAGGCACAGGACAAACCCAACTATAACTATAGTTTCAATAGCCAAAGTGTCACAATCTTTTATTCACACAGAAAAGAAAAATAATGCACAGTTGAGTGCAAAAATCGCCAGGTAGGTTGGTCAATCGATCGGTTATGCCTCTGACAGACCCTAAGGCCATCACACCGTAAAGGAAAGGATCTCCAAAATGTCCCCTTTAGGCTGCCATTTTTACCAGCTGGCTTCAGTGGACTTTTTAAAGAACTCAGAAATCTCTTTTTTGATACTCAGTGAAGACAATTTTGCTTCAGAGATGGAACTAACTCCAGATGTAACAGTTCAATATTATTAGGCTAGCCCAACAGCTAAATTACTTGTTTACATTTGAAAGAAGTCAAAATATTTTTTTTTTCCAAAAAAATCTAGCCTTGACCATTAAAAAAAATTAATCATTAAACTATTCACCATGGGGAATTTAGAATTCAAGGACAGGAAATAAGCAGTAATGCTGCAAATGATAAGGTTAAACAAATCTTGCCCCAGGTTACACTGAACAGCAAAATTATATATGATAAAGAAAGAACTGCAGATAGCAAAGCCTATCCTAAAGAACAAATAGTTCTCTTTTTTATCGTAAGTTACAGCTTACATTTCTATTAAATGATGCAGATAGCAGCTGAGAGTGAGTGAAGGGTGGCTGGATGGCAGTTCTTCTAGTACTTGATTCTTGTAATATTTTGTCCCTTCATTATGAAAAAATTGACACACAATCCTGCCTTCCCTTTGGCCAAAAAGGCGAGCACACATATGCCCTCTCCAGGAAAAAATACAGAGTTTGTGTCCTGCTAATAGTACAGAACAGCAGAATAACAGTTTTATTTGGCTGCCATTTTACTTATCTAGAAAAGATGCTTTACTTGGGCACCTGTATGTGGCAGGCAACCTGCTGAAACCTTTCTCCTTNTCAACACCTGTACTTCCAGGCAATACTACATTACAGCACAATTTCAGTTCATGTGCATCACTACTTTTTAACAAAAACTAAAGCTATAGGGAGTAATCCTACAGTCACCTAGCTGAAGTTCACATTAAACAAGTAATAGCTTCTCTTAAATGAGTTGTCTTGATGAAAAGAAAATATATATATATATATATAGTTTTAAGGGTCCTTCTTCCAGCAGTTCTGCAGACAGCGTGTCCCGAGCACGTCTCCCGCCTACTCGTGCATCACTCCTGCTCTCCAAAGCCCAGCAGCGCCGACTGCTTCTGCACCACAGGCTGCTCCGTTACTGCACCCGGTTCCCTCTTTCTCCTTTCGTTTTCTTCCCCTCAACACACATAACCAATATGTCCCAGAGGGTGAACAGGATCATTATCTGAGTCACAAACTCGGCTACACGAAGCCTGCGAGGCGAGGGGGAGCCCCTACCTGCTTGGCAAGCACCTTCATGTGCGCAACGCTCCCTCGGCAGTAGGCTTCCAGGATCAACCCGAACTGCACCGAAACAGCAGGGATATGAACCTCTGACCTGGGAGGGAACAGAACAGGAGAAAAGCTTCTCACTTATCAAGACAGACCACATTACTGTACAGATTTGTATTCTTTAAGACGTTAACATGGAAAAAGTAACTGAAAATAAAACACCTCACTGTCAGCTAGATAAAAGGCAGATTTAATAATAATGGAAAACTTATGGTCTGAACTCTCATAATAAAGGCCTAGTTTCAATGCATACCACGTTTTTCAAGATCTAGAACTGCTCTAGAAGCCATGGTCTTTAGAGGGAGTGATGAGATATTTGTTTCCAGCGACTCTTTTCACTGCAAAAATTCATACTGATAAGCTCAGGATGATGATACTGGGAGGCAGGGCTCTGTTAAACTGTGTAATCTCAATATTCATACAGGAAAAAAAAAGTAGTTTCCGAAGGAAGAACAACCTGAAACCAACCTCTGTACACCACAGCAAAAGCTAGTCATGCATTTTTGTATAACACTCGCTCTTTTAATTTGAAAACATTAAAATAAGCAGTTGCATTTTGAATGTAGAATCAAGGTATAGCCCATGCCACAAAGTATCTGCCATTCACCGAATGGGTCCTTAAAAAGTAGCAACAACCCACTCAGCTGACTCCATTTTCTGTTAGTCTCTCAATATGCATTTTTCCCCCAGTTGTGAAGTATAAATTTGGTCTTTTCACTGCAAGCACAGCCAAAACATGAAAATTAAATTCATATAAAACTAGTCAGTTAGGTAGGGCTGAATGCACTTTGGAATACTTCCTTCAGACTAAGCATGGCAAAATACAATATTATATCTTCCATTAGAGGTTTCCTTTGATCTATAAATGCCAAGTGCAAACGAGTCCAAGAAAGAAGACTGCAGCCATTTCTTATGGGCAAAAATCTGCCCACTGCAGCTCCAACAGCTCGACAGGTTTAGCAAGAGGGAAAAGAGGAAGTCTCACCTTAGATGCCAAAACAACATCTGCCCTATTCTCCTATTAGCGAGTGCTCTCTCGAGGAGGAATCTGGAGAGCGCGCAATCCAGGAACGGTTCATATTTGAGGACTTGGACGAGTTGAAGTAGATACTGGGGGAGCTCTTCATCACTAGAACGAGGCACATCAGGCCAGTTAGTAACAGAGCACTTGGAAGAATCATTTGCTAGAAACCCACAGGCACAGGACAAACCCAACTATAACTATAGTTTCAATAGCCAAAGTGTCACAATCTTTTATTCACACAGAAAAGAAAAATAATGCACAGTTGAGTGCAAAAATCGCCAGGTAGGTTGGTCAATCGATCGGTTATGCCTCTGACAGACCCTAAGGCCATCACACCGTAAAGGAAAGGATCTCCAAAATGTCCCCTTTAGGCTGCCATTTTTACCAGCTGGCTTCAGTGGACTTTTTAAAGAACTCAGAAATCTCTTTTTTGATACTCAGTGAAGACAATTTTGCTTCAGAGATGGAACTAACTCCAGATGTAACAATTCAATATTATTAGGCTAGCCCAACAGCTAAATTACTTGTTTACATTTGAAAGAAGTCAAAATATTTTTTTTTCCAAAAAAATCTAGCCTTGACCATTAAAAAAAATTAATCATTAAACTATTCACCATGGGGAATTTAGAATTCAAGGACAGGAAATAAGCAGTAATGCTGCAAATGATAAGGTTAAACAAATCTTGCCCCAGGTTACACTGAACAGCAAAATTATATATGATAAAGAAAGAACTGCAGATAGCAAAGCCTATCCTAAAGAACAAATAGTTCTCTTTTTTATCGTAAGTTACAGCTTACATTTCTATTAAATGATGCAGATAGCAGCTGAGAGTGAGTGAAGGGTGGCTGGATGGCAGTTCTTCTAGTACTTGATTCTTGTAATATTTTGTCCCTTCATTATGAAAAAATTGACACACAATCCTGCCTTCCCTTTGGCCAAAAAGGCGAGCACACATATGCCCTCTCCAGGAAAAAATACAGAGTTTGTGTCCTGCTAATAGTATAGAACGGCAGAATAACAGTTTTATTTGGCTGGTTTTACTTATCTAGAAAAGATGCTTTACTTGGGCACCTGTATGTGGCAGGCAACCTGCTGAAACCTTTCTCCTTTGGGTCCTTTTCTTTTTGTAGACAAACAGAATTATGTTTTGCCACCAATTGCTAAACTAAAACACATACTCACCTCATTTGCTTTAAACAACCCACTGCATATTCTCTCACATACTGGTCTGGGTAATTGAAATCCAACAGCTCTAATGCTTCTCTAGGCGGCAGTGTGGGCCATATCTGAAGAAGAGCCTGAAGCTTTTATAAAAAGAAAAACATTAGGTTACACATCAAGTAACTACTAAGAAAGCAGCAAGCATAGCTGCATTTGGACAAAGCACTCATATCAGCAGAAGGAGATTATCAACTTACAAAAAAATACAGCCTAATTTCTGACCAAGTTACTTGCCCTTTAAATTCATCCACATTATTTTTGGCAATGGGTCTTGTTTACACTTAGTCAGAAAAATTCATTTCTTCATACATAGACATGACGCACAGTAAACAAATTAGGTAACCGCACATGAAAATGTTTTATGAACAGTTTCAATAAAATTTCAAGAATGTTTTGTTAAAACTTTCATGAATATACATAACATACATAAATATTTTCGCAATGTTTATTTATTTATTTATTTTAATGTAAAGGATTTTGTTTAGAGAAGTCTGTATCAAAAATATTTAGCCTCCTTAACTGGTATGGCCTTTCCCACATGCACTGTGAATATCTGTTTGGTTAAATTGCATAAAGGATGATTCGAGTTAGATATGAAAAAAACTCTAACATTCATAAACAGTGGTGTGCTGGAAAATACACTCGTGTATTTATTTCAGATTACTAAGAAAAAAAAACTAAGTCTCACAAGACAGAAATATTAACAGAGCTACCCACTAAGGAGATATGTGTACATATATGTGTGTGTATATATACACAAAAATACACATACAAGTATGCAGACATATTTAATAATGCATAGTCCTATGACTGAAAGCAGTACACGAAGAGAAAATAAACAACTCTGCATGTGCAAACATGGTATCAACAGTGTAAGATCTTTCTTCTTTAGCAACTAGTCATAATTCACTATAAAAACCTCCTTTCCTACCAATTTGATAATATATTTTTAGAGACAAAATCTAATATGAATGATTAAAATGACCTTATTAGTTTTCTCCCAAGTTGGTGGCCCTTTCACACTCACAGTAAAAATCTCCAATTTTTGCTCTATTATCACAACGCAACTAATATTTCCAATTCAAGTAAGAGAAACACGAGTTCTTAATATTAACCTGCATTTACTATGCAGCTTCATAACACTATTTAGACACTAAAGGGACCAAATTCTGAACTGTTCATCTGTGCAGTTTTGTGATCTTCAGAAGCCAAGAAGCAGCTACAAATCAACCAAACTGCAAATCCAGCAGCCATGCTAAAATTCCAGAAGGAAAGAAAAGAATCAGTGCAAC
The DNA here is from genome assembly GCA_013389825.1 of Crypturellus undulatus. Lineage (NCBI taxonomy): Eukaryota > Metazoa > Chordata > Aves > Tinamiformes > Tinamidae > Crypturellus > Crypturellus undulatus. Next base: position 61,897 of record VWPW01008039.1, on the reverse strand, counting down.
TGTCTTCATGAGCAAATACTTATTGAAGCAACACAGGCAGGATTCATCAAGATATAAAAGATGTTTCTGAAAATAGATGTCCCTTTCTGAAGAAATATGCACTTAAAACCTATTCAATCTGTAGCATGGAAGGATCAGTGACACCAATCCTTATGTCATGAAGCACTACAGCCACCAGCACTTCAGTATCATGGAATATTAGTCCTCAAAATCTACAAACAAAAATCCCTTGACAGACAATACCATAAAACAGATGCTGAAAACGCAAACAGCAACCACGTCTGTCAAAGGCAGGATAAGAAACTTCAAAACAAACAGATCAGAAGACGACAACCTACTTGAAATCGGGTCCAGAAAAAAAAACACAGAAATATTCTCTAAATGATGGGTAATAAATATCAATTTATCAGTTTCTGGGGCATGGCACGGCACAAAATAGGTAATGAACTTTGAAAGTCAGTCCAGAGCATGAGCATTCATCATGAAGCATATTTGAAGGGACAAATCTCATTTTTGATGTACCAAAACTCAATTGCTAAAGTTATTTCAGAGATTAAGTTCTGTGACCTGTGAGACTGCTAAGAAATTTCCTAAATACGCACTGCTCTGTTCAGATCCTGCCTTGGAGCTTTTATTACGAGAAAACTGCAGCCCAACTGTCTGCACATCCCCACATCCCTGCACATGTCTAGCTAGTACTCAATATATTTATTACAAACAGAGGATAAAACACAAATCACACCAACTTGGAAATCCATTTAAAAAAAATGCTGTCTTTCCACATCAGAAAAAGTTAATGGAAGTACTTAATATGACTTGGGCATCGGGGATGTTTCAGAATTCAGATATCCCATCACTGCTGCCCAAAATCATATTCAAGAGCTCCACGCTAGTATCTGGGCACAAAGAAACAGAAAAAACAACAGGCCTTACAGAGAGCACCCAGGAATAAGCAACATGGCTATTTTCAGCCATTAATTTCGATGAAATTCTTTATACAATTTTATCTACATTCCCAAATTTAAAGCACCTTTTAAGCTGTAAATTATCGATACTTCACATCACTTTTCAAACAATTACTTTCAAAGATCATTCCTGGAAGGCCCCAGTAACAGATCAGTATACATTTAACCTTTTTAAACAATGAATACTTGTTTATATCTTTATAATCCATACTGCTGCATAACTTTTAGTAATAAACAAAAAATTCAGGAGCACATACAGGAATTAATAAGGAACAAGAGAATTCTTGCATATGAAAAAGCCAGGAGAAACAGGGGTTTCATTAGCATAGTGCTCGTTGCACTGACACTGACCTAGGATGAAATCCAGTTATTTTGCAAGTTCTCAGAGTATCTAACTGGTGGGATGGATTTAGTAGAGCCTCCTATCCTGGAGGCAAAAACTACAAGCCTGTCTGACTGAGCAATCAAAGATCATATGATGAATAGATGGAAGTTGGGGTTTGCACCGAGTCGTTTCCTTTTCTTCCAAAAAAGGTCAGAATAATAATCAAGAACACAGATGTATATTATGAACCTTAATCTTTCACAGTTATAGCTTTTTAGCTTGAACTTCACAAAACAGCTTTCCTTCCAAATAAGCAGTGGAAGAACTTATAAAAATATCCAAATGACTTTCTCACAACCACCTAATGATTATCTCAGTGTAACAATCTGCACACACTTGTGTCTCATTCCCAAGCGCAGCAGTGCCACGGTGAGCAGACGGAGCACAACGTCCGGATTCACCACTACAGTCGGTTCCGTGTCTGTTAGTACCAGCCAGACTTGCACAGCTTGGCCCAACTTGCTGCGTGCACAGAAGAAGTTCCAGTACAAATACACAAATCTGACTTTTAAGTCAGTTTATCAAGCAGGAGCAGCTTCCCATACATTTCATATATTTTTGATATATCCACTCTCCGACTAATCCCCAGAAAGCATTTCAGACCTGGATTCTATTTGGGCCAAGGCAGAAAAAAGCAGACACTGTACAGTGTAACAAAATACCCTTGCACAGCTATGTAGCAAAGTTGCACTGTAAATGTACCCTTGTTTCACAATTAACCCAAAGTCCTTAATTACTTGCACAGGCTCTTCAATAAGAACCTATTTGGTCAGGCTGCCTCCCTGAGGAGCACAAGGCCCTTGGTCTCCCTAGTGTGCGCTGCAGCTCTTGCAAAATCAGCTGCTTCAAGGAGGTTTAATTACCCAGTCCAAGACTGGCATTTGCACGGTCTTGGGGCAGTTTAACAAAGCCTTATTTGAGGATTTTCAAATCAGCCTCTACGAGTAATTTACAGGCTTTTCACATCATTCAGAGGATCTCAGAAATGTATTTTTTTTTTCAGAGCAAGCTCTTGCTTACAAGTCCAAACTACAGAAGTTGTACAATCTTATTTTATAAACCAAAATTCATTGCACCATTTCACAATTTCTGTGATTGGCTAGGAAACAATAAATAAAGCATGCACATTTACACGCTCTTCCTCCCAATTTTCTCATGCTTGGACTGCAGCATTCTTCTCCCACCCTCTTCATGGTTTCCCTTACCTGAGCAACATCTTCAAGCTTGTTCCACTTCAGGGAGAGCAGCAGTTTTGGCAATGATTGTGGGAAGCTTTCGCGACAGTCATACCGCAGCGTCCAAATAAGATCCATTTCATTTTCACAGAGTTGAGATAAGGGGTCTCTTTCCATTATTTCTTTCAGCACAACATAAAACTTCTTACCGCCTCGACCCTAGAAAATGAGAAATGTGTAATATCTTGATATATTTTGTAAGATTCTAAGATTTTACTTCAAATACTATAAATTCTGTAAAAGGAAGAACATCACACCAAACTCCAGGCCCACAGGGGAATCCTTGTTATACCTTTCTGTCCTATCACAGAATTCTAATAAAGTCAGGTTCAGAGTACAGAAGTTTCTGAAAAGATATCTAGCTTTTAGCGTTTATGACACTAGATGGCAATATTTCCATTTCCCAATTCTAAGATGAAGAATTTATTTAGAATGCCCTTTTTCCTTTTGGCTTTCAATTAAGCAAATTTTATTCATATACATACACATTAAGTTCCCACTCAGTCAAATGCCAAAGGATACTTTTCCAGCACTAACCAAATGGAAATATATTTGCTACTCGTACAAGCACATTTTTCATCCTCTAATCCAGACTTGTCCTTTCCAGACATTATTTTGGTCACTTTCCTCTCTGAAACGCTAATAGTACTGATTCTGTAAATCCAATTACACAAATGAATCTTCATTTAACAATCACGCTGGCTTAGGATGCTATCTTTTATTTCCATTCATACTCTTATACAAAATACAAGGCCAGAAATATAAAGAGAAAATCAAAGTGAGAATTCTACTGAAACGTAACAGGAGCTGCTGCTTCTGAATAATGATGTAGTAGTTGCATCAAATTCATTAGTTTCAATATGTATTTTGGAAACAATACATTTACCTAAGGCTGCCCTTATCTTCAAAAAAGCCAAAAAAGTTTCTAAGTAATTTCTACAAGTTCAGGAGAAATGGCAGCACAAGTCACTTTGGACTGAGAGCAACAGTACACAGCGCACTGAAGTCACCTACTGTACAGGTTCAGCTGACTAACTAAACACAATTTAAGTTCCTTCCAGGAAGGATGGGTGCCTGAGCCATGCACTGTGCCGAAATTATTTCGGTAGACATTATCATATAAAAATACGTCACACAAGTAGAACAGATAGTTTTAAGTCTCCCCCACCTTTTTTTTGAAGACTAATCCTTTAGCTAGNAGCACACAGTCCATTGAAGTCACCTACTGTACGGGTTCAGCTGACTAACTAAACACAATTTAAGTTTAGTTCCTTCCAGGAAGGATGGGTACCTGAGCCATGCACTGTATCATATTAAAAACACCTCACACAAGTAGAACAGAGAGTTTTAAGTCTCTCCCCCGCCTTTTTTTTTGAAGACTAATCTTTTAGCTAGCACTAAACAACTGAAATGGTTGTTTGGTAAATTAAATACACACTCTATTTCTACTTCAAAATAAACAGTAAACAGTCATAAAAATAACGTGATCCTTGTGTCTGAGAACGCTAAGTTTTTAAATGGGAAGTCACAATACTAAGCTGACATTCTGCTATGCAGGAATTCCAGTTATTTGTAAAGTCAGTTGTTCACAACAAAAGTATTAGTGAGCCTTCCCTCTTCCTGAGGGCTTAAACCACTACTGACATATTTTTCAAGTAACTTCTTTACTTTTATACATAATGCAGTTGTTATCATTGCTCTTATTGTGCTTTCGCCATCCTAAACCATGCTTGCAGTGTTCTGTATAATTTTACAGTATTTTCCCAAATATAAAAATATTAAAGAAAACAACTCCAAATTTTATAGATAATCTCGAAAATTGTCTTCAAGTCAGAATCACACGTTTTCTCAAGAAGATTATATAATTATCAGACTTAAGAAACATTCTTGTTTGAAACTAATGACCGTATTTGTAAGCATTTATTTGGAAACATCTGACAATCAAGGATATCACCATAAAATAGATAATATTGAACTCTGTCCCTACATCTATTTTACACAAGCGGGGAAGGCTTCTCAGTTCCAGCGCTAATGGAAATCTGAGTTGTATCCCAAATGCATCCCAGACAACTCCTCTTTTGGGAGGCACAGGAGACAACTCACACACTCAGAGCAAGTTATTCAGGTATTACACTTATTTCTCTATAGATGGATGCAGAACATATAAAAGGCAGCTCATGCTGCAGCTGGAGCTCTCAGTAGCTGCTTACCGCCATTGCAGCGTTGTCACTGCTTTTTGCAATCTCCGCTGCCTTTTCAAGTATCTGTAAAAGATGTTTTAAAATATGTTAGATCTAAACTCAAATCTGACTTCACCAAATACATAAATACTAAAGAAATGAGGCAGCTCAAGAATTATTGCTATGTAGAGAATTACAACACTAAGCTGACACTGACAATATTACGCAGCCCAACTGCAGTATGATAGCTAGACAGCAGGAAACAAGGAATTCAGGGAAAAGGCAGTATTGCAAGGAAAGACTCAACAGCTATTTACAGATAAGCATTAATGACTGCAGCTTATTTAATACCTTACCTTATCAAAGGGAGGGTAATTAATAGGCTGCTTTGAATACTCTTGAAATCTAATGTGCAAAGCTGTTGCATTTTCAGTGTAAGGGTTAGTCTGGACTGTTCCCATTGGATTTAACATTTCTTCAAGTTCATCTAAAATATTAGAAAAAATAATATTACAGAACAAGAATCTGCATAAAGTAAAGAGAAATCCAAAAAGGCAATGATGAAATAAGAAAGTGCTTCCTGTACACAACACACAGAAACATATTTTCCTACACAGAGCACATTCTCCACAGTGCACTGAATTTCAGGCACAGACTACTCCCCCCGACATGCTCAGAAATGTTTGATTCTTACCCAATGAGAAAGATTTTCTCTTTCCAAAAGAAATATAAAATCAAGGGAAGCCAAGATATCCCCATACTAAGACAAGCCCCTAATGCAGTTTCAATCACAGTGAGAAGCACAGCTTCTGTAAATCAGCACGTATTACCCCTATATCAAACAGCATGAAACAAAAGGGGTTTTAAGCCAGATTTCTTTCATCACTATATGCAGTCAGGCTGACATGGTATTTCTTGTGTATGGATGCAGTGTGATGTCTAGATTTCAGGCAATTTTAGCAAACAATCTAAATCAGAACTGAGTGAAGCCTTAAAACAATTCTAAACGTGTTTTTTTTTCTGACTTAAGTTACTGCTAAATATCCTACAGCTTATCTATTTGTCACAGGCAATTTGTTTTGCACCCAAAAACAAGCAATAAATCCCAAAAGGCATCTTAAAAAAAAGCAGGTAACACTACTCAGTTTTCATGTAATTTTCTAATGGATGAAACTTTTATAAGACTATTCCCAAACAGACCCTTATGACATAATTACTGACTTTTACAAAAGGGATTAAGGCATTTACCCACATAACAGAAATACAATCATGACAGACAATTTGGATGCTGAAATTAAATATTTCATTATCTTATACTGCTCTTCTTTGGCCTCATTACTAATTCAAGTCTGAGTCTTCCAAGTTAAACCTTACCAGGAAATGATGACCAGCTGTGCAGTATGAGCTCTCCGTTCTTCAACTGTCCTTTATAATCAAATACCATGGTATTTACCCAGGCTACAGGATAGTGCTGTGAACAGAAATAATCTTTAAAATAGAAACTAAAATTCCACTGAAAACTATCATGCAACAACAAAATCACTCAAATTAAGAGTTTTGTTGTTGTTGTTTTATTTTAAAAAACAAACATTAGTTCCATCTTCCAGAAAAAAAACAATAGCTTTCAGTACATGCTCACATCTCACTGAAAAGAGAACTTAGTGTGCCACCACCAGTGGCACACTAAAAATACATGTTTCCCCGAATAAAAGCCTGCATGCTCATTTTTTAATCTTTAAAAAACCCTACCCTATCTAGAGTTCAGAAGAAAACTAACCTAAAATAACTAAATGCCTGGAATAACTAAAATACAATTCTTTTCTAAATACAGTCATTTGCCAACTGGCTTATAGCAAGCATCTGAAAAGAATAAGGGTTGTTTTTTTTTGTCCTGAAACATGTGACTCTTCGTACAGGCATTCTTTATAAATACCATTTTTTTCTATTTTCAACTCTTGAACACTAACATGAGGCCATCAGAATTCTGACTACTCAGCTCAATATAATTCAGAGGTAAACTCAAGAAAAACTATTAAAACAATTACCACTTTTCCTGCTTTCCTAATGGTCTGGTATTTGGGTGGATTCATTGCCTTGGTTGACTTTTTGGTTTTCACTTTATCCATCACAGCATAAACTGCAAAGCAGAGCCTCGCCATTCTGGGTAGATCACAGACATTTATTTCAAACTCGAGTGTTTCATTCCAAACATGGTCACTTCTCCCAGATATTTCTGTGCTTACAATAGTTTTACAAAGGAGCTCTGTGCCATGGAAAAGACCAGCCCTAACATGAACCTGCAATAAAGAAATAAGAGGGAAAATAAGAAATAAGAGGGAAAAAAAAAGAATTTCAAAAAATATATTTGAAGATTTCCACAAAGCTTACCCACAGAACCTGGAGAATTCTGTACAGAAAACTCTGCAGAACATATATCTTTAAACAGTACTTTAAACTTAAAAACAAACATTAAATTTCAGTTTGTAAAATAAACCAAACCAATCCGTTTTTGATAAAAGTGGATTGGTTGTTCTGTTCTTCATGTTCTTGACCAGGAATAAATTAATTGTGCACATTAAAATTAAATGGTCTATCTACTGCATGAATATGGAAAATAGTTCACACTATTCCAAAGCTGTTTCTTTTTTGATGTAATCATGTGTGTGAGGTAGTCTGAAAAATAAGAACTGTCTAAATATTATTATAAATTAAAAATAAGTTTAAATCAATAAATAATATTTTAAATATTACACTGTAAATTTTAAAAATAAAATATAAACTGAAATAAATGTCTTTCTATAGAAATTATACATTGCAGAAAATTCTTTCTGTAGAAAAACGTATCAAAATATGCACTGAGTTATTCAGCATTAAAAAAAAAGAAAACGACTTCTGACTTATTCCCTCCAGAGTATTAGCTGAAAATAACTCACATCTAAATCTGTGCTAACTTTATCTAAAATGTGTCTAGAAAATAGAAAGTGAGGGTTCACATGTCAAACCACTCCATCTTTCCTGTTTCATGGCTGAGTCATTTATTCATCCTCTTTCTTCCCATCTTACACTCCTCTCCCCATCACCCAGATAATTCAGAAACATCAAAAATTCTAGAGTCTACTTTAACTTACATTTAACTGCCCTTGAGCTGCAGAGAACTAAAACCATGGTAGTAAGAGTGATAACTTAAGTAAATATAAGAAGGTCCAAACACTAATCATGTTGTTAACATACAAATTCTTTTATAATTTTAAAGCTTCCCTGGTAAAGTTTCCAAACATGCCACTCCCTTTGACTGCAGTTGCATACAAGGAGAAATATTTTATATTCATTTTTAAACCCAAAGGTCAGCCACACTTATTTGAACTCGAAATTCAAGTTTGTTCTAAATTTGGGCAAGACTTCAGCGGCCTGTGTATGGCAGGGGAAGCCGGATAGGGGCTGAGAGGGTTTTTTTTGCCTGTTACAGTTCAATCATTTACAGCATTAAGTCTACAGCATTGGAAAATAAGATTTAAAAACTCTATACTGAGATTTTGGATCATTTCCTGCTTTTACTGCGTAGTAAACCCAGGAAAACGCTGACACAGTTGGACCTAAAATGCTTCCAACTGACGATGCATATTAATATATTAATAAAAATATATTTCTTTACATGATGCTACCTAAGATTTTTTTTTCAATACTGAATTCCTTACATTACCACACAGGACAAATAAATAATAACTTCCTATCTGAATGAACAAATAAAAAATACCAACAAATACTTCTAACTCAAGAGACCTAATAGAGGAGGAAATTGGAGGAAAGAGACAACTAAGCAACAATCGAGAATGTGAATTTGGGAATGTAAAGCCAAATCTCCAGGCAGAACAGATTTTATCTCATGAAAGAGAGAAAAACCTTTGGGTTTTTTTCAGCTTAGTAGGAATACACACTTTATCTTCACGTTATATACAGAAATGCATGGACAGAAAGCTGTTGATCCTGACATTCAGCATCACCTGTAATAATAATAGCGCACATAATTCCCAGGAATTCTCTTTGGCCTGAAAGTGATGAGACCAGCTAGCCTGGACTACAAAAACAAGGAGCAGGAAAGGACAAGGGAGAGCAGCGAAGCAGCAGCTTTTAGCTCTGAAATGAAGCACATTACAGGTCAGTGCTACTACTCTGCACTCACTTCTGCATTCCAACTTAATAACACATGGACACAGACCAGCATGTTTCTAAGCTTCTGCATTCTTGAAAAGCATCAATGAGAGCAATGACACACTGGTAGAGTGCTATTCATGAGGCAAACGTTTTGTTTCCTCCTACAAACCCTGCATTTATGAATCTGCCCGTGGTTTCAGCAAAAACACATGAACCTTGGCTGGATCCAAAGCACAATGAAAGCGAAAATAGCAGCAGTGAGTCACACAGGCTCAGGACGGGGAAACAACCGTGTTCTCAATAGTGACACGTCTGTGACAGTGCAGAGAAACAAGCACAAGCTTGTAAGGTTTGAATCCATTTTTGGCGGATTACTATAGGATTTTCAGTTTTCAAGACTGATGACGAATAAAATGCAACACAAGCTAAGACACAGGAAAAGCACCCACCTATTTCCACAGTCATTGACTCATGTAGTAAATTTGTCACTATTACTCATTTAGCTGTATTAATACAGTATCTCTAATACATAAGAAGGTGGTACCAATAATTCTTAAAGAAAAAAGCACCAAATAAAGTATGACGACAGCCAACTTCAATGGCTGATTTTGACTTTTTTTTCCTATCTAGATGACTATTTACTTAATTGTCTGCCAAAGAAAATAAAGGAAATGAGTGTTGTTCTATTTCAAGGGCCTTGTAAGGTCTTAAAAGTAATTGTGCAATAAATTTCCATATGTTAACAACTTGTGGTCTGTAATACAGACAGAAGCCCAGCCATATACATTTTAGAGGAAGCGATCATACTTTTTTTGTGTTTAGTATGTTTAGAAAATAAATAACAGACAAATAAAGCAGGTAATCCATGCAGAGATACACAAAATACATTTTGGACTACACATAAACAGCAAATTTACCCTATGTTCCATCAAAAATTATTTTAAGCAACATCTTTTGTTAGCTGTTTACAGTATAATATCTCAAATAGGCTTTATTTTTCTCCACACCACTATCACTCCTTAGACACTATCTTAAAAAAAACAAAACATGTATCACTCTAGCAAATATAAATGACTAATTATATATATTTATAAAGATATATAGGGTGTGTATATATAATATAAAATATAGTATACTGCCTGTGATAACTAATAGCATATAATACTCAACTTCAGATATATAAACAAGACTCATACCTGGGATTGGTTGAAATGCCTACACTTTCTGAATTAAAACCTGCAGGATGAGTTCAATAAATAATGCAGAATTACTGGATAATGAACAGAATATCTTCTCAAACTAGGTGTTATTACTTACTTTGGCATTTTCTTCTGTGTTTAATTTATAACCCTTCAACAGAACAATCTTGAACGGGTTGCAAATATCCCACACACTCTGAGAAGTGAAACAAAAGAAAGATTTCTCTTCATCAATGCAATATACTGAGACCTATTCCACAAGCTAAGCATCTTAGCAAAAGTCACCAACACAAACTAAATAAAAGCATGTTTATTTAAAAAATGAGAGATCTTTAAAAAAGGTTATCATAACCGCTAGAGCATACCAAGTGTGCTAAATGGAAATGGATTAGGTAAAAATGAACATCTGAAAACACTGAGACAAATTAAGAAAATACATTGAGTAATATCTGTTGCCAATTGGAAATAGCTCCAAATATTTTATTCCTTTTGAATAAATGTCCATCATTTAAAACAAAAACTGTTTCACAGACCCAAGTGTGTCATGAAGGAGACATCATCCTATGAAAAGAAAAGTTAGATGGACGCAGTGACTCGAGTTATGATCCTCCCGTTTCTCCCACAAGCCTCCCAGGACGTGAGGCAAGCCCTGTGCAGACTCGGAGGAGTCTGCACTGGAAAACAGAAGCAGTAGCAGAAGTCCAGGCATTGCTAGTTTATATTCAACAGTCACTGTTCCCTCTGAGCATTCAAGATTCTCCAGATCAACTTACAGTTGTTGTTCTTGTTTTTTTTGGTGGCAGAGGAAGAGGAAGGTTGGATGATTTTCGGTTTGCAGCAGCTTCTATCGCAATCATCTCCTGCTCACACATTTTCTTTATGGTGCAACACTCGACCAGAGTCAGTTGAGGAAGGGTCCTGCTCATCACACAATTGCGGATGTACTAAAAACACATGCAAAAGTTTTTGTAAAGTAACTGCATAAAGTAACTGCAGAATCAATCGTATACTGCGAACATACCAAGTGGCATACATGCTATATTTTATGACTGAAAGTCATAAAATGACACAGCAGAGCAGTTAGCAGAGAGGAGGAAGAAGCTCAGCCGGGTCCCTGCCCAGTGGGGCATGGAGCAAGAAGAAACCGTGGCCAAGAGAGCAGAGAGGAACTGTGACAGAGGAACACTCCCAAGGGTTTTATGTACCTGAAATTGAATTAGGGGGTGGTCACCAAAAACATATTCCAGCCTTCCACTAACTTGCAGCACATAGTCAGCAGGATCAACTTCCTCATCTTCTTTTCCATGGATAGTCAAACGTTTTCGGATTGCCAGCTCATTCAGCTTGATGGGATTCATGTTAGGAGACACCTGAAAACTAAATACATCCTAACAAAACACAAACAGGAATACTGAATATCCATATTCAGAATCAGACATACAAGGCTTAACTTATAGCATGCACAATGTATTTCAAAAGTACCTACATAAATTAGAAATTAAATAATTCAAATTACTTTGAAAACTGTTTCTCATGCATTTGTTAAATATCAAAAGCAAAGGAGTTTCTATGAAACACTTTACCACCTCACAGTTATGCAAGCTGAAGCTACCTTGGCCTGAACCTTCTTGTATTTATTACCATCCAGATTAGAGTGCCCAGCTTTGCCACTCAGGCAGAACTACGCTACAGTACTAAAAAGTCTGCATAGAAGTTAATCTCTGCAAATGCAGCAGCAGCCATCCAAAAACCACAAAATGATCAACTCCTAAGCTTTTCTACTGCTTACAAGACCACCAACTAGACCCAAATCCAAATAAGCAAATCTAAGCTCAGATTTTCCACAGAATGACAGGACAGCTGAGGTTGCAAGGGAGCCCTGGAGATCATTTAGTCCAAGGCCCCTGATAACCAGGGTCACCTGCAACAGGCTGCCCAGGACCCTGTCCAGGGGGGTTTGTAATATAGTTCAATATTTTCAAATGATTTCAGAAGTTTATGAAACAGAAAACATAGGGGAGTGTATTTGGGGAGTTTCTAATAGAAGTCATGTTTATTTTCATTTTTCCATATTTGAACCAGTTAATTCTTGATTTGTGATTGTGTAAGCTTTCAGCTAAGCTGCAAGACTTGTTTCACGTGGATAAAATCATGGATTAGTTTCTAATCATCTTACCATAAACCAGTGTACACAGTTTTGAATGCATCAAGTCATAATTCAGGATCCAATTTGCATAAGCTTATATGTGTGTTTAAGTCCTGAGAAACTGGAGATTTAGCCACATAAAATCCTTACAGATAAGAGTGGGCAATTAATTAAAAAGGCAATTGATCCAGCAGCTATTAAGAGAGTCTCCCTGAACTTTGAGCTTCAGAAGACTGAATTATAACTTTGCATTTTACAGTGTGATTGGAAGAGACAAGACGTTTTTAACAGTATTAAATGTGTTGATTATGTTTTTCTTTATGGCAACTACTAAATCATCTCTTTCTACATACAACAATAGTAAGATGGATAAAAGAAAGCTTCAGGAAGTAAAGCCGCAGAAACTGCTACCGTGACTTTACACTCCAACTGGAGAGAAAAGGGGTTGCAACCAGTACCATTAGCATACTGAATGCAGCATTTCTCAAAAAAAAATTTTGGCCAGATCTTTTAGAAGCTATTTACACACTTCCATAGCTGCTCTCTTTTTGATTCTACTCTGAAAAGATAAGCTAAGAAGTTAGTGTTTTTCTCACCTTTTTTAATACTATATAAAATTTTTATTTTATATATTTTATATAATTTTGCATATATTTTATATTTGTTTATATTTTATATAATTTTTGGAATTTTAAAGTCATTTAAAATTCCCAAATTAAAAAGATAGTCTCCCCTATCTCCACTGATCTTCCACACTTCCACATTATGTTCCACACGCATTTACTTTGCAACGGTTCATTTGGCCTTTTTTTTATTTTTTTTTTTTAATTTAAACATTCACACACTGCTGAACATGTAAGAATTCTAAAAGCAATCATTTCAAAAGGCAAAAGGTGCTCTTGCTTGCATTCTTCTGCCTTGTGCTTTATTTAGATAAAAGTTTATTGGTCAGCAGCCAAGCTGCCCGAATGGAAAAGCACAATCAAATTCGGGCAAAATTAATTCAGTATTTCCTCAGTTTCAAAACTTCAGAGCCCGTAACAGCTTCCTCCTTTGGAAACGCTCCCAACCCTGGCGGCTCCTCTAGTGCTACCACTGCGATACTGAGCAAGTCGGGCAGTGCCACGCACTCCTCCCAGAAAGCAGCCCTGGGACCGACTAGTTTTCCCGGCGTTCAGGGCGTCTGGAGCCACGGCACAGCGACGGCAGCAGTTCCCTTGCCTCACTCTCCGGGCCACCGGACAGTTTGCACAGCTCACCCACGAGTTCTGGGCAGCAAGTGTTGCTGTCTCCTGCTCCAAGGGCACAGCATTCCCCAAACTCTTCTCGTTTACTTCTGCTGTTATGATATTTAATACTAAGTGCAGTAGCACAGTCTGGAGCCAAGTTCTTGCATTAAAGATGTGAACTGATCAAGATTTGAAGGTCTAAGACACAGCAGAAGCACCCGCAGCTTTTTGCATGTCAGCAGTCTGAGCTATTAAGGTAGCAGGTAAATATGTTCTGCACGAGCAAGTACTTTCCCAAAGCAGGCATGCAACTTCAGCTGGTGTTGCTACCAAGCCTAATATTCACCCTTTCATTTAGCATTTCTAGCGTCAGAGATGCTTTTACTACTCCAGAATTTATTTATTTTTTAAGTTAATAAAGATGTTATCAGTAATCAGTAAATCAGCTATCAGTAATAATACAGTTTTGTAAAAATAATTGGTTGAACCATCAATATCTCACAACTGGGTCAAAACACATACCAAATGCAGTCAGATACATTACACGCTTGTGAGAGTCTAAGTATTCCCATTCCAATCCCTCACTGTTATTAGAAAGCACTACAGTGTAAACAGGGGCATAAGGAATGCTGGACTCTAGCAGAATCACAGCAATTTCATTTTCAGAAAAATAAAATAAAATTGTTATTCTAGGTGGAAATTGAAGTTTCCTTTTTCCTTTAAAAATAAGCTGTGAGGTTTGTTTACTCAACTACTAGATCCCAAAGGGTAATTCTAAGTTTCAGCTAGTATTTTGTTTGCCTGTATGCAAGGGAGTAGTAACTTTAAAAAAAAAAAAAAAACACATATTTCTCAACTTAAATATTATCAGATTAACCCCAGGGATGTTCAGCAATGAATTACACAGAAGCGCTGTATTGAATACATTGCCTCCTGATCCCTAGCAAAGTAACGCAGCAAAACCTGGGCCAGAACAGTTCTACCAAATTTGAATTACATTTTTCACTTAAATGAACAAAAAATAACTTAGAAAATAATTATACAGTTAAGAAAACATGTAAAATATAAGAATATTTTTCTACTCTAATTACACTGCTCCTGCTACATTCCCATTAGTACTGAACACATATATAAAAACTATATGGTTACTGTCACATTATATGCTGTGTCATATAGTGGATTACCACTGCCCTTCATCAGTTAATGTAATTTGACTTCAGAAGTTCAGTTCCCCGCTGCGAACTACTCTTCCTCCCTTCCTTTCACAAGTCAAGCACTCCAGTGAAAGAACCTGCATTTTAAAAGCACATATCAAAATACTAATGCTGTATTTCATTTAGATCTTTATTTCTCACGTGCTAACTCACACCAGAATTAAGAACAACCGGTTAAATGAGGAACAATCGTTCCTACCTGGCAGTTATCAAAATGAATGGCCACTACGAGGTTCCCACTGTAGAGTTTATCCTGGAAGCTCTCCTGGATGACGGGCTCCTGCTCTGGAGGGTAAGTGTGCTTTAACCAGTCCATCCACGAGAGACCCACAAGCGACCGAATCTTCTCCTCACTGACTCGTCGCATTTTAGCTCGGAAGTCGTTCACTTCAGGGTCTTGTAAGGCATCGAATTCATGGAGACCTAAGAAAATGCAGTCAAAAAGAACAATAACTGCATAAATACCGCCTATCTATTCCCACTGCACTTGAGCCTTTGTTTTCTGGAAGCTGATCAAGTCATTTTCTTCATGAATCATCCCCATCTAAAACGGGTGGTCACAGGTGAACTGGGCTCTACTTTGCCTTGTAGATTAGTGAACTTCTAATTTTTTTTTAAGCAGACTTTTAAGTTTTTTAAAGTTCTAAAAAAAATAAAAAGTGGACTTTTAAAATTTTTGTCATACAATTTGGGATTAGAATTTAGCTTGAACAACCACCACCAACGTAACTCTTAGGAAACACTAAAGGGAAAGGACAATCTGAAGCTGACGTCAAGAGAAAGAGAGGGCAAATCTTCCTCTGAAACAACACACATGTAAAGAGGGTATGGGATGGAGGGTTTACAAGCTTTCTAGGCTAGAAGGCATTTTTCCCACTGCCAACAGTGGGGTAGCAGGGGGTTAAATAAGGCAGCCCCCCTGAACAGCCATCATTAGCAAAATATTTATCGAAGAAGGGGGATCTCTTGGAACCTGTCGGAGTCCCAGGTGTGAACGGTTCAAGCGGCCACCAGCTCCCATTGTCCACGCTCACAAACAGGCAGCCCGTGCCCGGCTGCAACCTAAACAAACCCTGCAGTCTGCACCGAGGGGACAATGTCCCCGTCTGACAATGGGACATTGTTTTGGTGCAAGGGGGAATGACCTCAGAGCACCCGGCCAGGCCTCATTGTGTAACGAGGCAGAGATTTTATAGCTGAAAATTCTGAAATAGCATCAAGCCCACGCCACTGCGAAACCTTTAAAAATAGCTTTGCATTGTTTGCTGAAAATCACTGCCACCACTGAAAGCAAAAACAAGAACTCGGAAGCCACGTATACCAAAACCAGAAGAATTCTAGTTTCTTGTGCGCACTGAGTTTGCTGTTAAGCTTCTTAAACTTTTCAAGCTATTATACTTTCCTTTACTTAACAATAAACCTCCCTCCTGCTATCTACTAAGATAAAATTTGTCCTCAAATTGCAGTATCAAGGCAATAGTGTACCGTAAGATAAAACCAAGTAATAATTCCTTTTTTAAAATCCTTTCTATTTTGATTATGCAATAGCCTCCAAAAGAACTTTATTTTGCCATCCCAATTCACTGGGGAGGGAAAAAGTATTAAGTAATTATAACAATCTTAAAATTGGTTTACTGTTATAGAAGCATATTTTCCAAGGAACTTTTCAACATTACATTACAGAGAAGCTCTGAACTGGGATTTCGTCTCCAGTCAGATACACATATATATTTTTTTTAATATGTTTTTTACTTGTAACAGCTCTACCAAATAGGTTTCTCTGTTCAATTATTTTGTTATCTTTTCAAAATTACCTTTCATCAACTTTCAAATGCTTCACCTTAATGCATTAAAATACTAAATTCTTTTCAGTTGTATCAAGATTACTTTAGAATTTCCTTTAATGTTTTTCTACTCTTACTTGCTCAGTTAAAATTCTAAAGCAAAAAAACAAGCCCTCCTCATTTTCAACAAATGGAAGTAAATGTAATTACCTTTGCCTATAAGGACACCTATTTTGGAATCCAACTTTTCTCCTGGATCGCAGCTCCTTGTCACTAGTTTAAGGACGGGAAGAAAGGGTCTAACATCACAAAGTCTCCGAGTTTCATCTTCTAATTCTTCATGCACAGCAGTCTGATTCACACATGAGAACATATAAGAGTCGATCTCCATAAGGAGATGGAAGAGCGGGTATGTATGTGCCTGCTTCCATAACAGCTGCAAAAAACAGACCCAGACACCTTATGGCAACGAAGAAAACAAATTCCCTTTAAGTCCCTCCAGGAATTTAACAATCAAATTGCTTAAGTGTAAATGTTTGCTAAATTCTCCATGCAGCCCCACAGCCTCTCAAGACACTGACACTTTGGTTTTGTTCTTATGTATTACCTAAATGTCAGGCAGAATGAGCAATTTAAATATAAATCCTCTACAGAAAGCCTCTAGGAGTTTTGAGTAAAAGAACCATCAGCTGAGTAATCTATTTAAATAAACTGTGGTAGTGCATCTCAACAGTAAAGGATACTACTTAAGTAATACACGGAATAGTTGTACTTAGAAAGTATGTTAAACCCTCCTCCCCGCCCCCGCACACATCTCTCAGTATGACTAAAAAATATCAGTTCTTATTTGAATGAATATATATAAAATGAATATTTTTGTAAATTCATTTTAACCTTTTTTCCCTCGGAAAACTCAAACTATAGTTCTGCAGGTCCCAAATGCCCAATTTGCCTGCAATTAGTTTAAAAGTTTTATGTCAAATCAAAACAAGGCACAAATTTCCAGAGAGTATTTTATTTTTGTTAATGCTACAGCCCTACACTTAAAATGTCACTAACACTAACACTTAACCCACATACCTAAAATAACCGGAAAGCTCTAGAATAGATCTTTACTCTGAAAACCACATACACACAAATTCTAGATTGCAGGTAAAAACTCTTGCAGTTCTTGCAGATACATGTAGATTTGTGGTTAGTACACTTAGGATTCAGCTACTCCTTCCAGTTTGTTCATGATCTTCTTCTTGTGACGTAAATGCAAACAAGGCCCCAAAGGATAGTTTTCTTCATCACTGCAACACTAGCAAGAAGCTCACTTGAGATGAAGACTGGAACCCACTCCTGAATAAAAAATTCCCCTGGATGGAAATAACCTTTTACTAACACAATCATGAAACGCTTCCAGCGGGAATTATTTGAAGTATTTGAGTACACGAAACTTCCTGAGTACACGAAACTTGTTTGCTGGATTACTGCAATTACTAAAGGTACTCTCATGTCTTCTAAAATAATAATAATAAAAAAAAAGCACCTACAAAAATTCTCTTACAATAATTTAAAACTACTGCTGATATGAAGAAAAATCCCCCTATAAATAGGGGTGAAAAATGTTGTACTTATTTGTTTAGCAAGCACTGCAATGTCCTACTACTTTTATTTTAAGCCTGTCAGCTCAAGGCACAGATTAACCTGCAGCTTCAATGCCCTCCAATAGCCATGATCTGGTGACAGCTCTGCAGATCATGACCAGTCACTTCCATAGGCCCCAAAACCATGGGCTGAACGACTGCATTAGATGTCCAGATCAGTGCATCCTGTTCAAAACAGAGGTTCTCTCCCTTCCACCCCACCTGCAATACTGATGGTCCACAAATGTTTTTAAGCCTAGAAGCGAATGAATTAACAACCTAAACCTCATTTTCCCCTAAAACTATCTTTCTTAGTTCTTGTAGCTAGAGTCACAGTCTTGACTTTCCTATGCTCCATCTCCATTACAATGTTTAGGAAGCCCAGAGGCAGAATATTCACACAGAATCTCACATCAAAGTGATCAAAGTCACTTAAAACTCTTTAGAAAAAAAGCTGCCAAAGGATTTTTTTTTTTTTTTTAAAGAACACTTTAGGTTCTTACAGAACAGAAATGACAGTATTTTGGGGGCACACTGTATATAACTGACCAACCAGCATAAACTTGTAAGAATTGTCAGGCACGAAATAAATAAAGGAATCGTATTGTTAAGCTTTATGCAAATATTTTTTGCACGTTAGACAGGAATAATAAGGCTTTTTCCATTTATTTCATCACTTTAATATCGAGTGACATACTTAATAACAAGCTTTATCCTCTCTGATTATTAAAAGAAGTTGGATATAAAGAAACTGGCTTGAAGATGTACACTAAAATACTACATACGGGCAGGCAGGTACTTATTACATCATGTAAAAAAAAAAAAATTCCTTAGTCCTTACAGACTAAATTTGACCTTTTCAGCTGCAAGGACCTACACGTGCTATGTATTACAATAGGCCTAAAATCTCCTAACAGAAATTTGTACTCAAGGAGGAATAGCAAGGGTTTGTACTCCTAAATTAAGGCAGACAGGAAAGGAACAGCAAAGAAACTGCAGCTCATTCTGACGAAAGAGAAAGACGAGATTTTTTTCATGAATGGTACTTTTCATTAAAAAAAAAGTGAGGATGAATGCAAGGATAACAATATGGATTTTGTGCCAGGAGAAAGCAAAACGGGACCAGACCGAAAAAGCAAGACAATCTAATTATTAAAAGCTAAGTTAACTATGTTAACACTGGCTTCATATTACCTACCTATAATAACTATCTCATAACAAAAGCATGTTAGACAGTTTTAGGAGAGCCTATTTTATGGTCACTGACTTCTGCATCCGAGAAGCTGCAGCTATACGAAGGTTTTCAATGTTTACAAGTTTAGAAGACTTTCTTTTACTATTTTAAGTACTTTTACAAGCCAAGAGCTGTCACACGCACTATTTAGAAAGGAAAGGTGCGTCTTGCTAGCAATGCCAGGAAGTCTCTTTGGGATCCTAGGCAAAGTTCCATACCTTGCCTACACTGGCCACTGCTCCACATAATTCATCACAGAGGCAAAACATTTTAGATCCAACAACTGTGAAAATATATGATAAAATGTGAAAAGCCTTTCTTAAAATACAGCAAATGGTCATATAAAAGGTTATAAAGCACTAATTCAGCCTGTGCCCCTCAGCCTGTGACAGGCTTTCAGAATAGGAATATACATAAATGTATCCTTCAGGCTTGACTGGAAGTCTTAAAAGTTCCCTGTTTAGCCCGATCGATTTAATTGCTGTTATCTTCGCTGTCAAAGAGGCTTAAATTCAGAGCAGAATTTCATGTGCTATTCAGGTCAGTGTTACAGTCCATGAGCATTAGGAAGAGCACAAGGGCAACTCTTGGGAAGTTTGTCTGAATGTGGGTTTACAGAATGCAGAATATTGGTTACCGTTATTGCAGGTTATCCTCAAACTGGGTATTCAAAATACTCGAAAACCAAGAACAGATCCGACCCATTGTTCTAATTTAAAGAACAAAATATCTTAGAACTTTAGAAAACAGATTTTATTAATTCCATCCTTTTACAATTATGCAAGATATTGCCTGGACAAACTACTTGAAAAGCTGTCTTTCAAAATACAAAATCCGCAATATCACATCCCCTCCAAAATTGAAAGCATTTTAAATAAAGAATAAAAAAGAGCTCTTCTTTTAAACAAACGAACATTAAAGAAAAATGTTTTGAGAATAAGCAGAAGTATTTCATACTTCATTACTGAAAAACAAAACAAACCCCCCAGCACCTAGCACTCTTTTTAAAGTGGTGCCCTAATAAGTGACTTGTACATAAACTTCCAAAAAGTGACACAGACCGTTCTCAGAGCATCACCATCTTTGGTGCCTATCAGAAGAAGCAGAACCTAAATATGTAACTTCGGTATTTAAAATCAACTTGGACACTGTCTCTCCTGTTTCATATTAATCAGAAAAACATTAAATACACATGTAGAATATATTACTGATGCATTAAAAGATATTATGCAGCTGAAGCGCAATTCTCAGCGAGAAGCTGTTCTTCTGAATCTCATTGTATGCTCCTAGATACACCAACACCTAATTTATGTTACACGCTCATCTTGAAAAATTATTTTGATACATCTACCCAAATTTATTACCTGCTTTTCCAAAAGGTACATCAAAATCAGTAACAGAATTCAAACTGATTATAACTTAACTTGTAATTTAATTGTCTGCTTGCTTTTACCTGCTTAATATGAGATATGGTGGCATCTCGAGGGACATCGAGGTTGATGTAGATTCCAGTGGGCAACAGGAAGTCCACAGATATGGAGCCATCAGCACCGATTTGTGAATCCACTGCCCAGATGTCAAGGCTGTCTGTCACGGCAGGAGGCATTATGGAATCTCAACAATATCATAGCCACATGGCCTTGGGGAAAAAAAATAAAATCAAAATTCAGTATATTTAACCTTCTATAATTAAACACACATTTTAAAAGTCTTTGGAAAGTTCACGTTAGCCTCCTTGTGCAGCTCCACTCGCATGTCTGGGGTCTCAGATGTCAGTGTTCCAAATAGGTATATAAAGTTTCAGTCATTACTTCTATTTAGCATAGCAATAGTACTTGCCTGGGCAAACTACTTCTGTTTAGGTGTATATATGATTAAGAAAAACAAACAAACAAAAAGCTGAGGCAACCCAATACATCAGCCAAACCATTTCTGTTTCAAATAATAGTCAGAAACTTCTACAGGAACCATTAAAACTTCCAGATGAACACAAAACAATCAAAACAATTTGTGAAAAGACGGATCATCTGTTATGAATTCAATGAAGTTAAACATATATGCAACACATCTACAAATAAAGGTTTTCAAAGCAATTTGGAATTCTTTTCATAGAGCGCACCCAAGCACGCAGTTGCACACAACTAAAGTCCAGCAGACCAACTACATCGTTTTTCACAAAGGGGCATCATTCTCCTTCCTCTAGAGTTTCTTCCCTCTCTCTTTGGAGGAAAATAAACGAAGCTATTTTATTATTATTATTATTATTTATTATTATTATTTATTTATTTAGAAAAAATCAAAACACCAGCTACTATATGCAAACACTATATGCATATATGCTACTATATGCAGCAGCTAATGCTTCATTTATGAAAAGCTAAATTACTTGATACTGCAGTTTCACATAAATTGAACTCAATTTAAAATGCTGAATTCAAACTGGAATACCTTTAAATCAAATCATCCACTGTCTTATGATTTATCTTCATCTTTACTGACAACAGGGACACAAAAGTGGTTCCCTGGCAAAGTTTTTTCTCCCTGATACTCCAGAGCTTGCATTGAAAAAATAAATCAATAAAGACAGGGCAAAGCTGAGCATGCCTACAATGAATAACGTATGCCTGCAGCACAAACCAACTATAACTTTTTATTTACAGTTAAGCAAACTATCAATATTTTGGAAACATTAGAATAAAGTCTGTTGAGGGGCAACTAGCTTACTGTTTTTTGTCTGACAGGGCAAAGCTGAGCATGCCTACAATGAATAATGTATGCCTGCAGCACAAGTCTGTTGAGGGGCAACAAGTTTACTGGTTTTTGTCTGTTTTTGTTTGCTTTTTGTTTTTTAAGAAATAGTACTATTTAAATTGCCATTTTAAAATACCCTAAATCCTCAGGGCAGCTCTTTGCTACGACAGCTGTGCTACTAGCAGCTCACTGGGGAAAAGCTGCCCTAGTTGAGCCAGGTCGTTCTGAAGCCTTTTCCTTGAGCCTTACAGAAGTTGTCAGCACCCAAACACGACTGCTGACAACCTGTTAGCACACCAAAGATGCAGCTCTTTTTATTAGCATTGTGCTTGTACTAGGTAAAAAAACAACAGCATTGATTTAATAAACACTAAGCGCTGTAACTTTCAGAATACATAGGCATGTAATAAAAAAACGTGTTAACTCTACGCAATAAAGAAAAAAAGTTGGGAGCTCCCATTATCATCACTATTGAATAATACTTTTTCATTGGCTTCTCATTTACAATAAATCCACTCTGTTGCATCACGCTGAACCAAAACAAGAAGAAAGATTTCTTTTTCCTTTGGTGGCGGGGATAGGGTAGAATAGAGCTGGTGACAAGAACAAGCCAGGCAAGAAAATATTTCATTTTGATTAATAGATCTTTACAAATCCTTCTCTTCACTCATCAATGAGTGTGAAAAATTTAGCACAGAGACTGGCATCTTAATTTTTGTTGTAAACAACCTCTATTCTCTGCCAAGTAACACGGAGTACACTATCAGCATAACATGGCATCTGCTTAGAAAATCTTGAAGAAACAAGTAATTACACACTACCAATCACTGTATCTTTCGTAAGATATTTAAAGGTGGTACCATTTGTTTTTGCTCATTCAACTGCTTCTTCCCATAATATCGTGGGTGCAGTTTTGCTGCAGCTGACAGCAGCAGTTACAGAAGAGTCACTTGAGCGCTGCAAAACAAAAGCTTTTTCATACTCGCATGCACGCGCGCACATGCACCGAGCCTGCTGCGCGCTGCTCCTCCGGTCACCGCCGTGGGCACAAGTGCTAGGGCCAGCCTGCAGCACTGGTTTGGCAGGTGCAGTAGCAGGGAGAGTAGAATTAATTGTTCCCTGTGGTTACACCAGTCACAATCACCCTAATTCCTCTTATTTTCCTGATCTGTTGGATGTTTTTCTGTAGCATTTGCGATTGCTGAAACCGCTTGAGCACTTCCATGAGTTTAAAGTGTTAAGCATGAAGCTGCATAGCTTAGAAGGTAGAAAACACAAAATAGAGTTATAAAGTTATTAGAAATACATTTACAACTTTCAAAACGGACACCACAAACTCCTTAATGCCATCTGCCTTTTCAGCAAGCAAGAAGAACTGCCAGTCTGAGCGTGCTGGGAAGCAACCCTTGCCTTCAGGTACTCAATATCACCTTCCACAGTGACACAGGTTGGTTTTTTTGGGTTTTTACTGTGAGTGTCTCGTCATGAACATGGTTTCCACCAGCAGCAACGTCACTGGGGTCAAGAGAGAGCAAGTATTTATACCGTGAACACGAGGGGGCTCCGAGTGACTCACGGGCTGGTCTGCAAAACGCGCAGCGGCGCCGACGCCGCGAGCACCCGGGCAGCGGCTGCACCCAGGCAGAGCCGACGGCATCACAGCAGGAGCGACCCGCAACAACTTCCAGCTCGAGAGGAAAAAAACAGCAAGCACAATAGTAATAAAAAGCTATTTCAGGCTTTCCACCTCCTGACTATTCTTGTCGATTGTCATTGCGAAAACAACTTCTCCTACAAAAGGAGGAAGTCATTAAGAGAGGGCTTAATCTGGGCAAGTCAAGCATCTAATCAATTATTATTTAATAGTGGCACAACTCAATCTTAAATGCTCTTCTAAATTACAAGCGTGCAGATTTGATAGCACAAGAAACTTCCTATAAAGGCTAAGTTTGCTCTGATCTTTCAGCTATGGACTTCAGATTTTTTTTTTTCAAATAATATGTGTGTGTGTGTATGTATGTGTATACATATATATATATATAGCCCCAAACTGCTCAATTTGTTTCTAATATGATGCCAGACCTGAAAGGGGTTACTACGATACACAGAAAGAAATGAAAAACAGATTCCAGAACATCTCTAGGAAAAGAAAAAGGAACTCTAACTCTGCATTTACATGTCTAAAGCACACAAGCAAGGAGTCAGCTGCATCAAGACAGCTAGCTGCCATTTTTCCATCCATGGAATTACATACCTTGTATGTGTTCGGAGCACTAAGACTCAAGCGGAACAAGGACCACTTCAAGTTTTCCACACCTGCACAGTGAACCTCCACACAGGGCACCCCAAGCCAGGCTGTGCGACACGGGGCAGCGCCACAGGCTGCAAGAGGGAAGGCTCCATCCTCCCATCCCTTCAACCCATTCCTGTCCCCAAGCCAGCACACCTCAAGCCCCTTCATACACAGCTACAGCTTATTATTCAAGTAGAAACCACACAAATTTTCTGTCAGGTTATTGGGCTGAATCCAGCCACAAGGGCTCGAACGAGGGGAAAGGAGCGGACGCCGGGCCTTCCCCCTCCTTAGTGGCAGCCTCCACATTCTGGGCAGACGAAGCCCCAAGGTGCAAGTTTACAGCTGGCTGCGCTGCTGCAAGGGCACGCTGCCCTTCCTGCTCAAGACGGTCTTTGGACCACATAAGCGCTCGGGCAAGCACACTGTCAGCAGGATGGCACAGCTCACCGTTTGACTTGTTTTTCTTCCCCCTCCTCAGGCAAAGCAGCTTTCTAAGCAGGCACAGTGCAGAGGGAAACCCAGCTGGCAGGAACAGGGCTGCAGCAGCCCTGTGGCTCATTAAGCTGCACTTCCAACCAGGTGCTTTCAGTTGTGAGACCCGGCAGCCCAACAACAACATTAAATGCCGACTCCAAGTAGTTCACAGGCACTGAACTGCTGGGTAAAGGCAGAGGAAGGGAATCAAGGCAAACAGACCTTTTGAGGAGCAGATGAAGGAGCTGGAATTATTTATTTTGGAGAAGAGGAGGCTCAGGGAAGACCTTATCACTACAACGACCTGAAAGAAGGGTGTAGTGAGGCAGGGGGCCATCTCCAGAACAGCCTCCCATAGGACAAGAGGAAATGCCCTCAAGTTGCACCAAGGAGGTTCAGGTGATATATTAGGAAAAATTTCTGCACAGAAAGAGGGGTCAAGCACTGGAACAGGCTGCCCAGGGCAGTGGTGGAGTCACTGTCCCTGGCAGAGCTGAAGAAAAGTGCAGATGAGGCACGCAGGGACACGGTTTAGCACTCATGGTGGGGATGGGTGTACGGCTGGACTTGATGACCTTAAAGGTCTTTTCCAATCACGGTGATTCCATGAAGCAAACCATACAGCAAGTTCAAGATCACTGATTTCTTCTGCAAATACTCTCCGTCTTTGTCCCTGTTTAGCAACAGACCAAACTGCCCCTCGCAGAAGCAACATAAGCTAATTTCACATTCACCATGCGTTTCTGCAGTATGTAAGGGTGTGCTCTGAGAAATCAATGGCAAAGTCCCAGAACTGAACACAGTCACCTCTCTGCATTGCAAACTCCGGACAAGAAGCGTGTGTGCCTGGACTATACATGCCGTGCAGGTACAAAGCCTCTGTAGGTACGGCATACAGAGCAGGAGCAGTTAGTACCTCCAGGTATTAACATTCAGCTTAGAGAGACTGAATGAATTCTGAAGCTAAAATTCAATTTATAAAGTGTAATGCATGTGTAATTGCAACAAAGACAGCAGAAAACAGAATTCTGTATACTGAAAAAAATGATATAGCTACTTATTTACAAGTAAGAAATTTAGAACTGTGTCAAGTTCTGAACAGCAGGCTAAAACTAAAACGAGTTGAATGTTTTTACACCCTTTTATATTGCTTCTTCTCTTTCCGTCACCACCTCTTGATTCTGCATTCAACCTTACTCTTTAAATTGTAATGCAGAGAAAATGCAACTGTCCATTTTAAGGGATTTCGAAAGCTCCTGACATTCATTCAGCCTGGGTTATAACGTCAATATCATTTATCTATCTTCTGGGCAGAAAAAAAATGTGTTGGTTTAGAGATACTGAAAGAAGAAAATAAATATGATAGGAGGAAGCAGCTAATGAAGTCTTTTTGTCTCCACCCCGCTCCCCATACAGCCTTCCTTTCAGCAGCTGTATGAAAATTATATGTCCTTGTCATATCAGCAAGACTGGAGGCATTAAAAAGCACTCACAAATTCACACCAATCATTAAGTTATAAAGACTCAATATTAATCTGTGTCAGGTAAGTTCTTCTAAAAACAACATATTGAAGAACAAGCACCAATTCTCAAATTTAAGATTGTGTCATTAAATTAGGAATTACATTAGGAAAATTAAATTAGGAATTCTCCTTTCCATGTGAACTCAATGCTAATCCTCATCCTTTGAGGTGCATTTTTCTTGTTATTTTAACTGAAAAGTATCAGCTTAAAAATCCAGTGCAACACTGATATATTATCAAGAAGTACCAAAAAATATTAGTAAAAATAAAAGAAGCTGCAAGGAAGCTAGGAAATATAAACACTCACATAACATAGGAGCATTTTGACATGCTCAGTTTTAACTCAGAGCATTGAATCCAGCCTCACAGCACCACAACATCCTCAGACCATTCTTTAAGAGAGATTTTGCACATTACCTATTCCTGAAACTGGCCGTGCTCTCTCAAATGAAATATATTACCCCTAAGGGATACCAAAAGCTTTTCTTGTTGAGTGAGAGGTGAATCCAACACACCCACATCCCTATTTATCAAAGGTTGGTCTCCATATGGAGTAGCTGTCACTTAAGCCGCCTCCTTCAAACAAAGGCACCTATTAAAGCTGCATAAAATATGCTTAACTCCTCAGGTTAAAGGACATTTGCATTTGTTAAGCTTTAACTGTTGAATTAGACACTTGATTCACTCTTCACTGAAAACATGAATATTTACATGAAGGACAAAGATATCATGAACTAGCTTGTTTTGATGAAGTAAAAACAAAGAGGCCGTCTACTTACCCAGGGTTTTACTTTGCTTTATTAAATAAGTTATTACAACTGCTGAGCGTCACATTCCAGAACGGCCACCACTGCAATCAATACAGCTTTTTATTTACTGCTTGCTCTGTCATGTGGCAGTCAAGGGGGTTGAAAAAAAAAAAAAAAAGGTTTTGTAGCAGTGAAAGCATTAGAAAAGGGCCACCCTATCCAGACACACAGGGCTAGTCTTTAAACAATATCTTACTGTCCAGAAGAGACGAGATGACAATCTGACCACAGCAATTTTCTAGGAAACAGCAGCAGCAGCAACAGCAGCACACATCGTCTAAGCAGGAGAAACACTGAGCGCTTGCACAATAGAATCTTTGTAATAATTTTTCTAACTACGTAAACATCTAATACCATAAAAAGAAGAGCAAGCCATGAAGGAAATGTTTGAGAACTAATAAAGCAAAAAAGAATCTAGCAGCAAAGATACAAAAGGAGTTCGGCTATGTGGAAAGCTTTGTGTTCTAAGGAACTTAAAAGGTGAAAAAAAGGGCAAAAGGAAAATTATTCCTTCTTCATATTTGGAAAAAAAAACCCCTCAGGTTTCTTCTGAAGCCCCAGTGGAGTCAAATATCTACCGTACAGCAGCATGCCTGACGGTGGTTCTGTAGATCTACATCCTCTCCTATTCCTTAAATCCCAGCAAGATCCCAGCCGCTGCCACGGCCAACAGGCCTCCAGGTCCAAATCCACATCACGGTCCGGAGCGCAGCCAGGAGCCCAGCAGCTCTCCCAGCCTGCTGACATCTGCTGGGTTCTCACCAACTAACACGTTTATTCCCCAGTCTATTCCATACCATGCCACTGAACTGCCTATACTCCTATAAGGGGTGAACAGGGGTCTGGCCTTTGACCACTGCATGGGTGGATTTGGGACTAAATCACATACAAAGAGAATTACAAACAGCCTGATGGCAAATACTAAAACTTAAATCAGTAAAATTAAGATTTTTTTTTTCCACTACAGGAATTCTATAGCTATTTTGGTACAAAGCAAAGATTTTCAGTATTTCAGACATCTATAGGACAGCCTGGGAAGTTATTTTTAAAAATCATGAGTTGCTATAAATATCTCCTAGCAGTTCATTTCAACTGCCACATGAGTTGGCCCTATGGAATGGAAAATTAAGTGTCCATTTAGTCAGCATTCCTCTAGAAATCAGAATAACAATATCATCATTTAATTTTCTAAAAATATCTATCTGCAGGAAACATGAAATGCTGTATTTAAATGCCATTACCTAAGAACACTTAGACCAGCAGCTAAAGAGCCATCTCAGTTATCAAGTTCAGATTCTGTCATTCTCCTCACGAACTATATTTTTTTCCACAGATGATGATAATTGTTTGTGTATTTTCCACAGCTCCTGATTATTTTGTCTGTTTATCTGTTTGATATCTGTATTACTCAGCTGTGCTCATAACAGTTCGGGTAGCCCAGCAGAAACCCAAGTGAAGAGTTTTCCGCTGGTTCCAACACCAGATTCAAGACAAGGAATTGCTGTCTTTGTTGCCCAAATCCAGTTTCTATCAAGATGCCTCCGTCACACCACCCTTACTGCAAACTTACAATCCAACGCTAGCAGGACACGACCCAGTACGGGATGTATTTCTTCATGCTCCCGCATCCAGCCCCTCGGCACAGGGAGGCTGGCGGCAAAGCAGAGCTGCAAGGCAGGGTCTGGGCTCCCGGACTTCACTGGTCTCATCCCTACCTCCAAAAACATCGGGGTGCCCAACGAGGTGGCCATGCCACGCCGAGCAGTTAGTGCTGCTTCGCAAATCACTGCAGGGGAGGGAAGGGAAGGTCTCTGGCACTGAGATTCAATTACTCTTACTAAACAATGCCAAGGATACTAATTTCAATTAAACAGCATGCATGTAAATTAGAGAAAAAATCAGCCCTGAAACACACCCCTTCCTCAAACCACATCTCCTAAAGAAAAACTAAAACAATCTGAGGTTTCCCCCCTCCATCCAAAGAAGAAGTAAAACAGAATCTCAGGCTGCGTTTCTGAGCATAAAAAGTTGGGTTTTTTGGTTCTGATTTCAAGAGGCCCAGATAACCTGCTTCTTACGAATCTAAAAACATGCCTTAAGGTTTGCGGTTGTTATTTTATTGATTTATATAGCACTAAGAAAAACATATTTTTTCCACTTACCCCTTAATCATGCAGGAGTTGTACAGTCAAAACCAAACAAAATAAAAAAAAAAAAAAAAAAAGAAAATATGACATCAGTTCTAACTGTGCTTCCTGGTGTCTGCCTTGCCTTCTCTACCACTCACAGTTATTATTTGTTCCACTATAAACAAGCAGAAAAGGAGGAATAAATGTTTTGCTTACACTTACAACAGATTTAAAATATCTAAGTGGTTAATATTTAATTTCCTTTCCAAATGTAAAATAGAGCTACATCATCAAATTTCACCAGCCAATTAAATGTTTCATTCAGCTATTAAAATTTTAGGCCTCTAAATTATGGGCTAGATCAGTTTCTACTACAAAAAAGTCTGACCTGAAATTGAGGGTTTTCTATATTTAGATACACACAGGGAGTAGGAGATTCACTTTGCAATTATTTCTGCTAATTCAATCAAAACCTTTAGGAGACGGTTATTCTTCAGCACAGATGGGTTTTATGCATCTAGAAAAAGGACTTTAAATAATAATAATTAAAATTAATTAGGGGTGACTTTTTCTCCTTAAAAGATGGCAGAGTACAAAATACAAAGCTATCACATAAGCAGACTATGCTTGAATGTCATTAATATCAATACCATGGATTGTTAAAGCTTGGAAGATGCCTTGGTCAAGGCATCAAGAAATGACTTGTCAAACTAAGTGTATAGATGGCAAATATGTATTATTTTATGCAGATGTTGAAATGGCTACCTGTATTTATTTGTTGAAATGGCTACCTGTATTTATTTTATCCTGTCTATTAAATTAGTGAAAGACAGAGCTTTGCATGAAAGAGTCAGAGTCAATGAAACCTTCAGAGGTCAAAATTCCAATACAAGATGAGACCTTTTCAGATTATGTTTACTGGCCACTTGAAATATGGCCCAGACTAGGAACTGATACAAATTTCTATGTACTGATGTAAAATAGCAGCCTTGCTTAGAAAAAGGGAGGTAACAGACATATCAAACTCTAGATCTATATTTAATTGAAATCTAAGTGTAATTTATCTTCTGCCTTTAAAACAAAAGTAATCAGTCAAAATAAAATGTGTTCTGGCAGACAGAAACACTTCACAAAAAATCAGCATCAAACAGGAAATTATCAAGATTGTCCCCCTTTTCTAACTCTTTTTTTCCTGGAGTACATTCCGCCTGCCAAGTTAGGGGCTATAGTGAACTGGAAGGGCTCTGCCTCCTCCCCATTCAAGCTGTATCACTTGGCAAATTAGAAGTCCTAGTCCCGTGATTACGGCAGCTAACACAAAAAGGACAGCTGGAGTTCAAGCCCCGCAAAATCTGGTAGATTTACTTGTGCATATTTTTTTCTTGTGCATTAAGAAAAATAGAAAAAAGTGACAAAGCAGGGAGTGTTTGTTTACTCCTGCTGAACAATTTAACCTCTCAAAAAGGACACAATAATTCCCTTGCATGTAGAGCACTGATAGCTGTAAGATCAGTGACCACCACACAGGAAGCATCAGAAGTGTTAAGTTACAACCCAGAACAATCATGATTTCCAATTCCCTGAAAGACAGAGGCAAGGCTTCAAGGTTTGCCTGCACCTCCGGGGTTATGTGTAATCACACCTACACTGGTCACTCCAGCTCCAACACACACTCACAAGGCACAGGTGCTGGGAGAAGCTCCCAGATCCTCCCTCAACTTCCTAACATCCAATTTCTACCAACATGGCAAGTGCCTCACAAAGATACCAGGAGTATCCTTTACCAACTGACTAAAACGAATATAGAATCACTGATTTCTTCAATTTAACCATAACGAAACTCAACACAAACTAGTAACTAGGCAACTGACCTCATAAGAAATCAAGAAATAAACAAACTTCAACACTTACTCCACAGAACTTGCTGCTGCTTCAGTCCGACTGGTTAGTGAAGTTGCTTTCATCAAACATCTTTTTCCTACTACTACTTGTTTCCTCAGAATGTTCCACAAGATGACCCAAATGTGACCTAAAAAAGCAAACACAAGGTGATGTTATTAACCAAACAAGCAATTAGCCAGTTCTTAGTTTACTAACTCCGTGAACATTGTTTTTGCACAGAAATATCTGATTAACCACTCATTTTCATTCTCTTTGTATACTGCAGTACTATATTCACATGACCATTTAATGATTAAACAAAGTCTGTACCCCCAAACTGTAACAGGTCAGTAGAAAAAAAGAAAAAATATGGAGAGTGTAATGTCAAATGTAGGTTTGTGAATCATGGAAAACTAGACCTGATGACACCATTGATCCCATGTTCCTGTTCAGATTTACACGTGCAAAACAACGGTTCAACTCTTTGCCAAAATATTCTCCATTTAGCTCTTTGCAAACCAAACTCTCAGCAAAACAAAACCAAATCAATGACTCTCCCCTTGAGAACAAAGTAGGGATATTAATTTGCACTGATACTATCTGCATGTTTTTAGGGCAAGCCACAAAGCACAAGACATGGTACCTTCCTCCTCCCATTAACACCTCTTCCTAAAACTCAATAAATAACTCGCATTGATCTTGTAGAAGCTCACATACAGCCCAGAAATCTGAAATCAGGCAGTGAGAAGGGCCAGTGGGAGGCCCTCCTCCTGTGCCACGCAGAGCAGAACCTTTCTAGAAAGCAACTGTGAAGCCACTTATTTTTACTGAGATTTGTGTGGGTGGGCACCAACTATATTTGCCTCTTAACCACTGAGGGAAACTACGTTACCAACCGATACGCCATTTTTTGGCAACAGCCTGCTATGCATAAAGGTGTGAATTAATGGAGAAGCTTCACATGATTAAAGCCTAGGGGCCTATATCAGGCAACAGTCCAAAAGGGAAGACTAGAGGAGAACCAAGGCCTAACGGAGGGTAGAACTTGAACTTGCAAGGGTTGCTCTGCCCAGGAACTTGCCCATGGCCATGTCCTGAAAGCACAAACTGCTTACACAGTCCGCCTGAAAAACAAAGCCCGAGGGCTGAAGGAGGCAGTTGTTTTAACTAAGAGCACAGTTCCCCCGGCTTCTTGACGTGGTCAAATTGGGATTGTGCTTCAGGTTCCCACAACTTCCAATCAGGGGAATTCTATCAGTACCAGGATAGCCAAGAACAGCATTTCAAAACTGCCCACGTGCCACTGGCATATACGACATTATTTATCCTAAAACCTACTCCTGTCTCTGTAGAGCTTGACAGATCACACAGAAGACTCCAAAATACAACATGGGAATCACTGGCAAAATGCACTATACCAGTTTTCTAATATTAGTTTTGATACTCTTGAATGAACCATGACCTTATTTTTTCTCTGTATTATACAACCTTCCCATTCTGTAAAGTTGGTAAATGGGAACAACATTTAACAGATGTGTTGTCAGATTTGTTGAAAACAAGGAAAACCAAGCCACTAAGCAAAATAAAATGCCTTCAGAAGAGAAGTACTTTCTGCTCTCTGCCCTCTCCTGTCCTGCTCTGTGTCTTTGCACCACATAGTCTGAATCACAACATGAAATTAGAGGGGACTCCAAATTATTCTCCAACCATTCGCCCCATCTTCAACTGTAAGACACCAGAAAGGCAAGACGAGCTAATGTTCCTTGCGTCTGATCCAGAACTTGGGATTTACCCAAGGGATTTACCAAGGGTAAGGGATTTACCTGTTTTTCCACAGCAGTCAATGCACTGGTAGTCAACTTGACAGCCAGCATATGCACAAAGTCTGAGAAACATCTAGGGTCCATAAATTGCACACATGTAGCAACGCAGCACATCATGAGCAGCTGCTGTCAACGCTCATCAATTCACATCTTCCCGCTGCCTACTGCTTGCAAGGTTTCTGCTCCCCTCCCGCCCGTGCCAGCTGCTCGCTGTCCTGTCCTCTACTCTTACCGTAGCTTGGGGAATTTCATGCCTCTCTGCTGCATTTGAGAGCAGGTACCAACAATACACTTCCTGCAGATCCTCTGCAGCCGGCGGCAGCTCAGGATGGCCAGAACAGCAGTTCTTTGGGCCTGAAAACCTCCCTGATGTGTTCAAATAACCCAGTCACTACTATTTCCAGGTGTGACACCTGTACAGACTCCTGCCTTCCTCTTGGCAGGAGAGTGCAGTTTTCTTCTGCTGGCTTACCACCCTTTTACGCTTCTCAGACCAGTAGAACAGAAGTTATAAGAGATGTAAGTGCAGATCACATCATGGTCAGCCGTTCAAATATCAAAACCTTTTTTTCCACAAAGCACAAGTGGAACATTTTTCAAAGGTGGTGACTACGTGTTATCTAATAGACCAAAGTACAAACTCTGCTGTACTTATTACCTAACGTAAAGAGCTAGCAAGAAGCTGCAACATTAGAAACATTCATGCATAACCTGCTGGGAATGGGGAAAGGATTAGAAAGATATTAATGTGATTTTAGCGTCTGCCTCAAGCAGCAAAAACAAACTGGATTCTGATGTGCACACAGCTCTTACCCACCACATCGTCCTGAGGAATGTGGAAAAAATAAAACTGTGATCTGAGCTTTTCCAACAGAGGTCTTGATCCTGAACTTAGCCAAAAACACAAAACATGGGGGCTCGGTGCTCACCCTTCGCTCTGCACTCCCACCACCTCTCCAGAAAGTGCAGAGGCAACAGAAATTCTACTCTGTAGCCTCTTGTGAATGACAAGGCAGGCTGCAAAACATCTTTTCCATAAAACCTTTTAGCATGGCTTTATTACACAAATAGGGTGTTTATCCTAACCCTACAAGTTTTTGTTTTGTTTTTGAAAGAATTAGATAGCTATATGGTGGTAATCAAGACTTCTGCAAACACACTGTAATTTTTCTGAGACCCTGAACTCTTTTTAAATTCCCCTCTATACTTACATCCGCAGAAACACCTATGAGCTTCTGACAAAACCCTGCCACGCAAGAGAGGAAAACTGAAGTTCTTGCATGGCACCTAACCTAACCCAAAAACAATCACAAAACTAGGCTAGGAGGCCACACACACCCTCAAAGAACTGCAGGAATAACCTCAGGTGCTGCACAGTAACTCCCAACCTCTGTTTCCAGCCCTATGGCCTTCCCCCCTAGACCAGTTTCTGAACTCATCAGGAGACTCCCCTAGAGACTCTCCGGACCCTGCAAGGAGACTTGTTTGTAGGAGAGACAGCTCCAGGTCTGCAGTAGGTCAAGGAACCGCATCACACAGCGCAGCAGTTTCTTGGCCATCCTCCTCTCTGCAAACCCACTTCCCACTCTCCCGGCCACCGAGGGAGGCATCGGGCTCTGGGCCGAGAGCATTAGCAGATGTTCTGGACAGCTATACAGGGCCCAGCAAACAGCAAGGGTATTTTAGTGCTTCTGGTTCACAGCTTCAGCAACCTCTAAGCTGTCTCAAGCATTTCATGCCCTCAATAGCACCAAGGACTAGACAAGTGCACGTCAAGCCGAATTAGCTCCTGGAGCATCTAATCGGCTGTGAGGAAACTCTCTATTTTACTGAGTCTGCAACAAGAAGAGGGTTAAACACCAGAGAAAAACACCAAATGCTTTTGAATTAACAAGCTACAAATGCTGGAGAAAGGAAAGCAATGAGGTTTTTTTCTTGGCTTTCTCAGGACCAAGTTTCAGCAGTAACAAGCCCAAAGGTTTTCAAGAACTTCCTTCGTAAGCAATTCAACTATTATGACTAAAGCGGAGGAATTAAAATAGTAAGAAAAAAGAACTTCCCACAGTGCACATCTGGTTAAACCATAGCCCCTAAGGCTTCCAGATACCACACACTGCAATGCAAGCCTTGAAAATTAAAGGTTCAACTTTGAAAAGATTAATTCCTACACACTGCACTGTCCTGTGTACAAGGTGACCCAAGCACGAGAGCTGCACCTCATCATCCTCCTCATTTGCTGTGTCCTTGGGTCGCTTCAACAGGACTAGCCAGGTCTGACCTTTTAACGGTGGCACCTCTCTTACGGCACTGCTATCAAGAAACCAAATATTTTATCAATAATCAACTGCTGTACACATAGCAGTGTTACCTCTGGTGTTCCACGCTCAAAGGTATTTAGGGGTGTTAAAAGGTAATAGTATCCTGTAAATAAATCAATAAAAATCAAGCCTCAGCCTTTTCTCGTGTCTCAAAAATCCAGAACACAGTTGCTCTGTGAAACCCATTTATCTCATACAAAATCTCTTTAACCAAAACAAAACAAGCTTATAGCCACAAGCTCTCTTCTCATAAAAATACCCACAGAAAGTAAAAAAACAAGCAGAGACAGAAACTGCAGATTACCAAGCTCTAAGGCAAATGAGTCGCATAAAGGAGAGGTAAGTCAGCACTAAAGTCAGTTCACAGCCCGGATCTTTCTTCCTAAAATGGACAAAACAAAGCATTTGGATGAATAGCTTCAAAAACATTGTCCTACATATTTTCAAGCTAAATGGATAATACCTAGAAATATAATTTCCAGTGATTTGAAGCTAATGCAGTTACATTTCCTCATTGAAGAGAACTGTGCAGTCACTGCAGTGTGCAATTGAGAGCAGGAGCTCCGTACATGTCCCTCTTGAAGCCACGCTCACCCTGCCTTGAGCTGCCCCCACGGAGCTGCCGCTCTCCTCCTTGTAACCCCCTGTTGCATCCACCAGATCTCCACCAACAAAAAGGTTGTCCTCACACACAGGCAGCTGTGAACGTGCCTACCATAAAGCAGATTTTTACAGTCACCCTCTGCTGAGGAATTCCCTGCAGTTTAGAACTGTAAGGCAATGCTAAAAAGATCTTGCAAGTTTTCATCAACTTTATTTTGAAAAAGATTATTTCTGATTAAGGGGTCAGCTAGTGAAATTTATATTTAATTTCCTACGTTTTTTTTTTCTCTGTCACAGTGATATATTCTGATGGCAATAAAGGCGAAGCACCACAGCAATCCTCACACTCACTGCTATTTAGGACTCAAGAGGAGTGCAGGGACAGGTGTCTGCCTTTTCTTTTTTTTTTTTTTCTCTCTCTCTCCTTACAAGCAAATCAAAGAGGCAAAAGATTTGTGTTTTTTGCTGAGAAGACCTCATCAAGCAAAAAACAGAAAGTTTCAGTAGACAAGGCATCACCTGTATGATTTAGGATTTCTAAACAAAAACAAATGATAAAGGCTGCTTTTCAGAACAAACTCTTTTTATTCTGCTCTTCCACCTTGGAAGGTGCCCTGGGCAGAGCAGACAAGGTGCAAATCACTGGCAATAAAGCTGGCAGGCAGCAAGATTACGCTCTTGTTTCATCAGCCAACCAACCACTCTGTGGAGCGGAGGACGCTGCACCCGAATCAAGGTTAGCAAAGTCTCCGGTAGAGCGTGGGAGAGTCTGCAGAGGTGCTCAACACGAGAGGGCTGGCTGTGCCGATACCTTAAACCACCAGCCCACATTACAACATCCAAGGCGGGATTCTAAGAACACAGAGCATGTGCCATTCCTGAAGGTAGTTTACCATTCAAAACCAGAGTTTGAGGCTACACATAGTCATTTTATAAAAATAGCAGTGTTTTTACAACTCCTCGTGACTCACAAACAAATGCTTACATTGGCTTTTTATTGATTCAGAACTAGTGAGTCAACCCAGTCACATTTTCCAGCTCATTTCCAGTTCAAATCCAGTCCCAGGCACAAATGATTACGAGACTAGTTTAGCAGCAAAGTTACTCACAAATGAAAATACAGAGTTTAGACCAAAGAGACTCATTTGTACAAAGACTTAAGTGCCCCCACAGTCTGTGGGGCCCGCGCTCCTCTCCCACGGCCAGGTCAGTGCTGCAGCATTGCTCCAGCTTTGGGAGTGTGGAATGAGCAAGGATGAACCCTGGGCCCTTGAGGAGAAGTTAAGGAAGGTGCAAAAACTCACCACGCCGTGCAAGCCCTCGCAGCATCTCTGTCGAGTGTTTGCAACAGTCAGTGACCTGCCAGCCTGTTATCCCCTCTGCCATCACTGTAGAGCCCTCAGCAGTCACATCGTTAAAAACAAACTGAATAGGATAAAGGGCTGATTCCACACCAATTTTCATGACCTCCAAGTCGATATTTGACAACATGTAGACAGTCCCAGGTTGTTCAGACACAGATATGGTAACAGGTGCCAACGGTAAGTCTGTTATTTATGAGCTGCAGGTGAAGCCCTGGACCCCATGATCCTATATCAAACCACAATTATGCTCCGTAATATTTTTTGGTTTTGAAACCTATTTTTAAGCCTAATTATTAGGCAGAAAAGACGACAAGGTCTGTTAGGACTATGAAGGGACACAGTTCCTTCTCCACTTCCTTTTTTGACAAAGCATTTTATACGGCTTTATTAAACTTCAGGCCATTTTCAGACAGCCTGTTTCCTGAAGTCCTTCTCCTGGATTTCCTTCTAAATGTCTTAAACAGACTTTTAGGATGCGTAACTCATCAAGGAGGTGTTTCTTCATAAATTTAGATACCCGAGCATGGCCCTTAGTTGTTGATGCACATCTCTGACTACTGCATTACAGATGCAAAAATGCTGAGAAGCGTAAAAAAAAAAAAAAAAACAAACACAAAACATCCTATTGATCCCATCCAAAACTTACAACAAATATTTGTTCGCATTTTAAACACAGAAACCAAACAGTGAGCTTTCATCATAACTGCAAAGATCTTATCACAATTAATTAGTTGCTTGAAAACATTAATGCCAACTCTTGCTTTTTGTTCTGTGGGATCTTTTCTATATAGACTATACTCCTCTGTGCTTTCATGTGCTCATATTTCACTTGGCCAATTTGTGTTCCACTAAAAAGACCAATATGGTGAAATGGTGTGAAGCTACTTCTGCACAGTTCCCCATTTAGGTTTTCTGCTGTGAGCATATTTAATTTTTACACAATTGAGCACGCATTAGATGGGTCACCAGGAAGGCTAAATTATTTATTGCTTTCAGTAATAAACTGTAATGAGCTTTTTGTGAAGTTATGTCTAACTTGACTCTAGATATGAGTGAGTTTTATTCTTAGCAAAAGAAACACCCTCTAAAATGTGGATTACTGCAGATTTTGAACTAACATGGTAATGTCTAAATAAATTCTGCTTCAGAGATGCTTCTCGCTGCAATTCAACCTACCTCTTAATCCCAAAGATTACAACATGATAAATAGCAGCAGCATTTAATCATTCACATGTATACTGTAAATACTGTCTGAAACTAAAAGCAATGATTAATATTTCCTGTGATCAGTAAAGAAAAAATCAGGGATTTAACAAAATCCTTTAACAAGTTCACCTTTAACAAGCACTGCCTTCAGCATTCAAGAGCAAATCTATTAAGGTCTTTTAGATAAGGTAACCCTTTCTTGCACGTTAAGAGCCTTTTATTGCCTCCCACACTGGTGCTGAAAATCAGGGTCCCAAAGGAGCTGCATATATTACATGTCAGAACATACAATTTCATAAGGTATCTGTGCAGAGCTTCCAAAACTTCGACCGTGCTACCAAACAGGGATCCCAGCGAGAGGAAGGTGGAACTGAGCAGCAGGGTATCAAGGACGAGCGCTGCACTCCTATCACGGTCAGTAGAGAGAAGGAAAGGGGTTAGAGAAAAAGAGGCAAAACCAAACAGAAAACTACTAGCAAGCCTGAACACAACTCAGCCTCTTCCACTCCCTCTGCAACTGGGAAGTGGTGGCAACTTTGTAGTCTTATTCCTTCTATTGTGTTCTACCACTTTCAGATAGGCAGTACAGCTGAGCAGAAGGTAATTGGGACACAACTTACAATCCCTGGAAATGATTTTTGAAACCCATTTCCTAACACAAATCAAGCAATCACAATTCCACATCTTAACATCATCCTTTGATCAATGGCTTGGTTTTACAGGAAGATGCTTTTATCCCTTTTGTTAAATATTATTCTTTCCCTTTATATAATAAGGGTTGCAATGCAATATATATTAGTGAACTGTCTCCCCTAAAGTCTCCTTCCGTAAAAGTTCTATAATGCTTTCAGTCAACTGGTACATCCATTATTTAACAATAAAAAGTGTCTATCTACTAGAGATTGTCATCTCAGAAGAGAGCAGGCCTAGTTAGTGATGCGAGGCTTTTTTTTAAATACAAATTTCTAAACCTAATTGAGCAGCTTTCTTTCTGAATGTTGTGTATCGAGCAACAAGTATGTATGTGAGAGCTCCAGTCATACTGGAGGCCTTCTTTTAGATTATTTCATGGGGAAAACACTTAACTTTAAAACTTAACTCTAAAAAAAGGCTTTTTTAAGGTTATTTCTTGGGGAAAAAAGAAAATCTTCAAATGCCAAACATGTCACCATGACAACTCATAATATTAAATAACCTAAGAGCCAGAAAACTTGACCCACTCTCAGGCTAGAAGCAGGTGGAGTGCTTGGTTTCAAAACAAAAACAACCCTGCTCTTGTCAAACCAACAGTTCAAACCTAGACTTGGATCACGGGGTCAGATTACACAACAGCATTCATAGTTTTTCCATAGCTTTTAGATGTATCACCAGGAATATCAGACCACTTGAAAAAAAGAAACATTTTCTTCCTCCTTAACAGTTGAAATGATCAGCACAGGCATTTATACTGTAGGGCATTTTTCAGCTTCCTTTATTAGCGAAAAAGTTGCAATAAAAAACAGTATTTTTCTACAGTATTATTTGAGAGAAGTGAAAACATTTTGTGGTGTCCCAGGAACATTCCAGAAAAGCCATTTACTTCTCTGCTCTGAGCATGCACTGCAGTAGCGCTGCACCTCGCTCAAAACAAGCTCTGTGGAGCCCAGCCTGTTCAGACCTCTGTGAACCCTTGTCTGCACCAAGAGCGGCCGCAGACATGAGCCGTGTGATGGAAGCACCGCTCCAACACGGGACACATGGGAATACTGCTCCTGCGTATAAAAAGCAACCTCCTGGGCAGAGCCATAGCACAAGGGAATAATTTTGGACCATTGGCCTTTCAGATGCGACGCTGATGAGAGCTGCCGTAGCAGGGGCAAAGGCGATGCTACAAGACAATTTGCGATGCCACTCTTGATTGCTACTGAGATGAAGCATCAACAAGATGACAAGAAGAATAACATACAACCTTCTTAGCTTTCCCTGGAACACCTCAAAAAATACAAGACTAAAAGAGGCACCTGAGGAAGGCTTGACTGGCAAAGGCTTCTCAGTTTTCATAAAAAAGCTGTTGGGCCATGATTAAAATCTCACACCACCAAGCTTGACAGTAAAAGCTTATTTACTACAGAGTAAAACCTTGAAAAAAAGACTCAAACAGCATTTCCTTTAATGCTTTTCAAGTTTTCTCACATCACAAATCAAAAAGAAAACAGCAACGTGCCTGGATATCCCATTCTATTTCTTACAAGAAAGCACACTGCAGAACAAGTGCAAATTGGACACCACTCAGCCCACGTCCTTCGCCACTGCCCTCTACAAGAAATCTCTCTTCATCTGGACCTGCTGAACACTGAAGTATGAGAGCTTGGGCCGAAAGTCAGCGTATGCTGCTATTTCTGAAGAGTCCTTTTTACAGAAAGGGTCTGAGCAGTCCTACTTCCAATCCTTGAAGAAAACTGTCATTATGGAAGCAGAAATTCCTTAATGCTCCACAACTACAGTTGCAGAGCCAAAACCAGAAACAGAAATGGAAGTAGCGTGTTGCTTTCCTGACCAACAAGCCGTGAACAACCAGCAATGAAGAATTAACTTTTGGCATTGAGAGGGTGCAAAATTTTAGCAATAACTGGTTTATAGTAAGCCTGGCTCTGAGACTTTCTCCTTATTTAGTTTTGTTAATCTATGACCTCGTCGCAGGAGCTTCATCAGTCTGGCATGCGGAGGCAGCATCTTGCACCCTCATCAGGCAATAACCTCAGAAAATCAGCCCTAAGCAGTAAGGTGCCGTATTTCAGTATCAGCAAACAGCGACAGGAAAACAAAGAGCCATCAAATGCTGAAGGATTTTTAAGATCTTGGGCTTGCTTGCAATGAGAGTTAGTGAGCTACAAAAATAGAAATAAAACTGAAGATCTTGTCAGTAACTTATCTTGTGAAATTCACATTAAGAGGAATCCAACTCAGGACACTAAGGGAAGAATTCCTCTGCCTTCTCAAAGAATTTACCTAGAAATTATCTGGAGCAGGCATATTAACCCAGGGACAACAGCTATAAATAGAAGGGGGTTAATTACTCACATTTCCATTCTCTTGGAAATAGTGCACTGAAGATGCTAGCTTTTTCATTTGATGCTTTAAAAAAGTACTTGAGCTGCTGTATTACAGTCTGCTTACTTTTATGGGTCATTTCTGGTTTCTCTCCTCCCCATCTCCCCAAAGGACATACTCATTCACTGAAGGCCTTTTCACAGCACCTACGTCAGCTGTGGGTCAGCGGGGAAGTTTTATCTTATCAGCCACTTGAAGAAAAAAATCATTCACAATTTCTGCATCCTGACCTATAATACATAACTATTTACTATTCTTTTCAACTATAAGGGCTGCTACAAAGAACCTTTTTCAGCTAAGTGCTTGCATGTGTCTTAAAGCAGCAGCTCAAGTATTTAAAGTCTGTTATAGCAGGCTCACTGTGCATGTTCGTGGACACAAACATCAGTAAATTTTATCAAAGACACTAAAGAAAGAAAATAAAGCCCCCATGTCCTCAGTGCACGGATCAGAACATTCAACAATAACTGAGTTTCTCCAAACTCACACAGTGGCTGTGTGACACAGTTGGAAACAAAACCTAATTAGCCTTATTCCCTACCAGGGCTTTACCCACAGTATTTCTCACCCAGGAAATTTACATTGAAGCTTTCACCTTAAACAAAATAGAGTAAAGAAAAAATTACAGAGACAAGCTCTTTATTTAAAAAGTAGAAATAAAGACTTATCATAATACGGTGAATAGCAAACTGAATATAAGGCCATTTATAATCCAGTGTATTTGCACTGACATAAGTGATGAAACTATCTAATATATGTATTCAAATTCAAAAGCCTTAAAGCTACTGCAAAATCTGAAGAAACTCGTGATGAGAACAGAAGTGAGAACAAACCTTTAAAATGGCCTTAAAACTTCTTATAACTTTTTAGCTATACCTTCTCCTCTCTGTAAATCTACATCTTGTTCTTTCCAAAGAACTCACATTCCTGTTACAGAACCTTCCCATTTATGATGCATCTTTCAGATGTTCTACTCGCTATAGCTCTTAATACACTAGATTTATTTTATAGCCCCCGCAGGAATTATAAAGTTAATGGATAATTATGATAGATTCCAATACAAAGACTACTGTATGAAAATACATCAATTGTATGTAGGATTATTATCTGAACTCCAAGAGTCTAGTATTTAAAAAGCGGTCCCTAACACTTAAATCAACAAACTTGAAAAAAATATTCCTATTTAGGTAACAAATAAAATATTTCACTTGAGGTTAGTGGAATTATCAATATATTTGTCACCCGACTGAAATGTAACTAATATTTTGAGTAAATAAAAATCTGGTACATGATCACCATTAATATGAAGTTCTAATTATTTGGTGAAAAACAACAAGAAAATATCACTTCTGAAGTGCTACAGAAGTAAAACTGTCCTAGGATGAAGGCTTACCAGAAACTGCAAAAATTAGTGCACATCTTAGTAATGCTGTTTCTTCTTTAAAATAACCTGGAGATTTTTACAATTGTTACAAAGCTCTATTTCAAGCTGCATAATCACATCACATTTACGATTAGAAGATAGTTGTGCGGATGGATGCAGATTATCAGCATAGCAGGAAAAAGCTTGGAGATTTTTATTGAATAAAACACAAAAAAAACTTTCATCTCTTGCATGGTTATTTCAAAGCAGCTTGCTGCAGACTGATAATGAGTCCCCGCTCCACCCTCCTTTTTATTATTAAGAGCAGAAAGGAAAGCCTCTTTTTTACTAGCAGGAGCACCGTGCCAAAGATTAATGTATCATTTGCAGCTGACAATCTGCCAAACTAACAATGTTTTTCTTCAGTGGAGTCAAGAGCATTCAGAAATTGCTACTCACTTTCCAGGCAGCATTTATCACACAAGCCGAACTGTTGGGATTCCTGAACAGTCCCCTCCCACGAACAGGAAAACACAACAGCTCTTCTCCACACACACCCTTCACATTTAAACAGCTCATAAAAAAGCCACACCATCTTCCCCTCTTGATGTTAGAGCTCTATCCTAATGTCACTGCGCACATAAATAACACAAAACTTCCATTCAAAATTGATAACTGAAAGAATAAACTACATTTAAAAATACATTTCCTGTTGTGGTTGGACTCACTTTTATTAATTACTGTTGGAGACTTCAGTAAGTGAATTACAGGACTTGCCTTCTGCTTTGTGTCATCGACCCTTGGCCATTTCACCCGCCTACACAGAGCACACCCACACAAATGAGTTACCTCTATTTGCTCTGTTGCTTTCTGCATGCCAGGTACTGACTCTTCTGAACCTGCAGATCCTGGGCTGTGACTCGATCACTGTTTTCAAATAACTTACTTTGAGCAGCAGCTCACATCAAAGCATGTAGGTAGCTGGACAGCAACACTCAAAATTGCAAGCAATAAGCCTACTTTTCTAATACATATATCATGCTCCACTGCATGACTTGTACAATTTTGATCTAGTCTGCTACTTCTCGACATATACTTGTTTCTGTTTTCCTTTCGGGAGCTTTTCCAAAG
Source organism: Crypturellus undulatus (assembly GCA_013389825.1). Taxonomy (NCBI): domain Eukaryota; kingdom Metazoa; phylum Chordata; class Aves; order Tinamiformes; family Tinamidae; genus Crypturellus; species Crypturellus undulatus. The sequence goes on along the minus strand of VWPW01008039.1, from coordinate 17,782 downwards.
TCCAACCAAGCCTATCTGTGAAGCATATGCCAAGCTCCCTTTCAGGACAGACACACACAAGCATCATGCCTAACAACATCATCTCACTGCCTGGGCAGCAGCATTCATGATTGTCTCTGCAGCAGGGACACAGGAGCCACCACAGAAACCCAGAGGGACACCCTGCTACACGCCTGGCGGGTTTCATTTTACTAAGCATTAGGATTTGAAAAGCATGGATTGTGTGAAGTCCCAATGCTCTTTGACAAATGCTTCAGAAAAACACTAAATTCCACTCAGTATCAAAGACATGCTAATATTCCTATTGAAGTGACAACATCCCTAAGTGGAAACACTCCCACAACTTCAGTATTAATCTCTCTCCACTTCCAAACATCTTATTTTGCACATGCTCCTATCTGACAACACAGAACTTGCTGGAGTATGCATTAACTCCATTCGCAGCCTTTTAACTGCAGTGGGGACTGGTGCCTGGGGGCAAGGAGAGGGCAGGAAGGGCCCCAGGGGAGCGGGAAGGCTCCGCATGGGCTGAACACCACTCTCTTCCACCAGATCCAGAGGCAGAACAGAGCACTCTGCTGCTGGCACCGTACCCAGGAGGAGAGCAGAGCCTCGGGGAGCAGCACCAAGTTGGGCACCTTCACTCGCAATACTCCCCAAAGCTTCTCCTTGCTAAAGGTGACAACACTTACTGCTTAGGTAAAGTCCAAAGCCAGGAAGCGAAAGTAGCAAAGAATCTAAGGGCAACTTGAGTCCTCCCTTTGCACAGAACCAGTTTTCAGAAAGGCCACATTATGTAGCATTCTGGCAATTAAACTCTGACTACCTAAAACTGACCCCATTCTACCCTTCAATTAATGGGAAACATTTTAATTGCTCCAGTCTTATTAAAAGAAACTTTCTTTGACATATGAACCTCACTATTTATTTTATCTTCTGAAACTTTTATGGAAATTCAAATATTTGCTTAGCTACATATCCACACGTATTTGCATATTAAGGCCTCCCTCTGAAACTGTGGTATGTATAAATAGAACCCAAAGGTATTTCCCCTGAAGCTTGAGATATAGATTTATCCATGGAAATTTGATAGATTGAGCAATCTGTTTAACCGTGTTGTGCCTAAACCAACTGCCGCTTCAAGCCTCGCAGAAATGCACGTAACCTTAACCTTATCAGCTCTGCACAATCTCCTGCTTGTGGCAGTCAACAGAACCCTCCAGTTGTTGCTTGCTGCTTAGAAGTATTTATTTCACTAATTCAAAGCCCTCGAGAGTATATCATAAACAAATTGAAAAGCTAGTAAGTTTCCAATGTAAAATGCTTGCTTGCGACCAGATCTGATACAGTTACTAACACAAAACCCATTAAGCGCAAGACTTTCGCATGGTGAATGAAGTCTGTGAGGACTAACAGCACTGCCACAAAACACCGGGACACTCTGGTTTTTGGTTTTGTTTGTTTTAAAGCTGCCCATGGTTGCAGCAGCTCGCATTTGGGGAGAAGAGAACTGACGTTTCAGATGCACTGTCATCTTGTATCATAATGAACAGCTACTTCATATCAGAATGAACAGATAGTTGTTTATTAAAAAAACTAAAAAATTTTAATGTAACTACAAGTAGTGCTTATTTCAGATTTCTCTCCCTGGATTGCTTTTGCAGGAACTGCCAGTTGCAAGAAAAGAGTCAATTTAGTAGCCTGTACTCAGCTACTACCAAGTGGGGTAGAGTCAGAAAGTCCATTTTAAACCTAAGCCACCTCACAAACTTTGCATAAAATACAGACTTGCATAAAATACAGCCCAAAGCGCATGCGGGCAGGCGCCTATTTACAGAGAGCTTAACAGGAGGCAGCTTCTGGAGAACCTAAAGCTTCCATGTGTATCCCGAGAGCCATGAAAAAGCACTTCAGCTACTTTTAACTCTGTGCCCCTGGTCACTGAAACACCTTCACTAAATTAGTTTTCTTTTTTCATCACTTACAATACCAGCAGTTTAGCTAAACTAGCATGCATTTCCACCAATCTTCTAAAACCAAAATGAGCACCGCTTTTCCTACACCCTCCTAGCACAGAGAGTGTTCTGGCAGCTTGTGTTTGTACTGGATTTTGGTTTTAAGTTTCCCCTGTGCCAAAGACAGCATATTGCAGACATATGGGTACTTTAAGAAAAACTCCAGCACTTCACAGGCCTGCCTTGAAGCAAGGTGGGGAAAGGAGCGGTGGGGTCAGGAGAGGAGGGAGGATGCATTCCCTCCTACCAACATCATAAAGAAACAGAAAAACATTTTTTTTAAGGAAGACTTTCCTACCCTAGAATTTGAAGTTCTGCCAAAGTTCTGTAGACAATTGGAGAACTGGCAAATTTATGACATCAGATGTTCCAAGGAAGTGAAACCTGGTTTAACGGAAGCGATTCTTCAGAAAAGAAAGAGATATTTAAATAGAGGTTAACAAAAATACTTCAGGACTGTAGGAGGTTAACAAAAAGACCCTAGGAGGAAGTACTTTTTAACTCATAAATCAATAAATAATTAAGGGCAGGCTAAAATCCCGTCTACGAGAACATGATTCCAAGCCAAACAACAAAACATTCATCGTGTTACTGTTAGTCTTTTTAAAATGTCCCCAAAAAAGCGGTCACTGGAGAATCTCCGCCGCGCTCTTACTGCTGCGGCCCCCGTGCAGCCCCACTGCTGCCGCGAGCAGCCCGAGCCCGGGCGCTCTCCCAGCGCCAGCGGCAGCTCCGGCCGCGGGATCCCGAGGCGACCGCGGGGCCTGAGCGCCGCGGTGCTTCCACCACGCTCGGAAGCCTCTGCCCTGAGCAGGGAGCCCAGCCCGGACTAAGTACCTAAGTACTTGGGGACACGCAGCACTCCCGCCTGGGCGTTTCGGAAAGCAACAAGCGCCAACGCCAACGAGCTCCTCCCCACCTGCTCGTTAACCCGCGGGCGCTACAGCCGCCGGCTCCCCGCGGCTGCCCGCCCGAGCGAGCGGCGCCCGCGGAGCCGGGTCGGGCGGCGCCACCTGCGCCGGCTCCCGGGGATCCTGCGGGAAAACGCGGCGCTTCCCGACGCGGTGCCCGCGCGGCTGCTGCGGCTCGCGGGCGACGGCGACCGAACGGCAGCGCGACGTGGAGAGCGGCGCAAGCAGCGCCACAAGTTCGCGGCT
>VWPW01008039.1:0-14418 GCA_013389825.1 Crypturellus undulatus | reverse complement strand
ACCGCTTCGCCCGCGCCCCCGGGCCCGCCCCCGGCGCGCCGCCCACCAATCCGCGCGCGCCTTTCGGTATCAAACGGCGCGCGGCGGCCAATGGGCGTCGCGCGGCGCCTCCCCCACCCCCGGGCGCGCCCGGGTCCATTTTCCCTCGCGGGCCGGAGCTGGCGGCGCCACCCCGCGCTCCTGCTCCTCGCTCCGTTCTCCCCCTTGAAGGGGCTGCTCGCCCCGCGCTCCTGCTCCTCGCTCCGTTCTCTCCCCGCCTTGAAGGGGCTGCTCGCCCCCCGCTCTTGCTCCTCGCTCCGTTCTCCCCCGTGAAGGGGCTGCTCCCTCCGCGCTCCTGCTCCTCGCTCCGTTCTCTCCCCGCCTTGAAGGGGCTGCTCGCCCCGCGCTCCCACCGCCCGGTGCTGCCGCCCCGGCCCCGCTCTGCGGACACCGGTCACCTGCGGCACCGGCAGCCGCGCAGGAACCCGCGCGCCTTGGTGCTTCGGCCGCCACACAGCGATGCCTCCCCGTAGCTGTCACGGAAAAACCCTCGCACACTCCGCAACTACCCGGTACAGGCAGTTTCCAGCAGGTCTACCCACAGACTTCAATCAGATCTCACCACAGACACATTTATTCTCCTCCCCAGCAGGCTGTAAGCTCCAAAATTCCATTTTATGTTTTAATGCCTCCAAAATTAACAGCAACGTAAGCAATGCGAGCACTGAGAGTTATCGACTTGCTAGGACACTTGTGTGCTTGACTTGCTAGGACACTTGTGTGCTCGCCATGACGTTGTTACAGGCAGCCCATGCAATACAGATAATAAATTTGGCCAAAGCATCTTTAAATACACATTTATATACCCTGCATAGCTGTGAATTAAACAGAGGTTTTAAATAAAGCTAAAATTTTCAGTCTCCTCATCTTGAGGTTCCCGTCCCACATCCCTGCACAAAACAACACACACACTATTATTCTCCCCCACCTCAGGCTATTGTTACACATGGTCTCAGCGTAACAAAAGGTTTTTGTCCAGAAAGGCTGCATCCGAGTCATGTCTTTGCATGACAAACAGCCGTACACCTAGGGCGCATTCCTGGTCACTAGGAAAATGTGTCAACTCCAGTGTTCTGCCCTTACATTATTTTAGCCCTTGTGTAACGTCCACGCTGGGAATGAGGGAAGTGGAGCACAGTCGGCCACATATCCATGGGCAGCCCCAAACTGCAGCCGTGGAGCTTGACAACGGGAGAAAGACGACGCAGACGGAAACAGTGAGCGATGGTTGGCCTAAAGGAGAAAAAATGAGTGGAAAAGTGCAGGGCAGGGAGCCTGGAGGACCACGATCCAAAAGGATCTCAGGTCGGCGGAGATGTTTGGGAAGCAGCTACTAACAGCACTTCAACACTGAGAGCAACTTGCACCATGGTGTCTGGCACCAAGATACAGCAGCACCTACAAAACAGCATCAGCTTCGGGCGGTCGATGCACAGCAACTCGGTGTGGCAAAGGCAGAGGGACAGCAGACTCGGAGGGTTTTATTTCCTTGAAAAAAGCAGTTCTATTCAAAACTGTGAGCAATGGCAGGGCGCATAATGGCCACTGTGTAGTGCACAGGCAGCCCTTTGTGCGCTGCTGCCCACTGTCATCCCAAGGCAGGGCTTTACAACACCTTGCCCAGGGAAAACAACCCGGCCAGCTCCCAGCTGGCAGCCACAGGAAGGGCCCTTGGATTGCAACCTCCAAAAACAGCTTTTACAGCATTAACAAAACTTCCATCCCTCATTTTACATCCCTCCACCTATACTAGAAAAATCTCACCTGCCCCCTGAGCTGATGAGTTGTTACTTCTCAGGGAAAATAACGTCTGCTAGTCACTGAAACTTAAAACTTGTTAATAGTAGGCAAACGGCTTTGGTGTGACAGTTTCAGGTACTGTCCTTCGGAAAAATTAAAGCAGAAGAATCTGGCCTAGCTGCCAAAAATCCATATTTAACCAACCACAAAGGAAACACTGAGATTCCTCAGGAATGATGTATGCAAGGAGAATGTGCATTAAACGACCTAACGCATAAAATCATCTACAGAAAGGGCTGTGTGCGAGGGCAGTACTGAGCGGGCCCCACGTGTGCAGGGCAAAACATGTGGAATTTGGCTTATCAATAATACAACCTGATTGCTGAAAGAACAAGCAACTTTTAACATAACACTAGGGGGGAAAAGACAGGAGGGACCACAAAAAGGAAGGGTAGCAACTTCTTAAAATATTGCTATCGATCGGGCAGTGTCAGGTGATGGTGTCTGGCAGAGGACAAACCACACTAATAAGGTGGCAGCTCAGATGGGTCTCAGGCACGTGGATTACCGACATATCCTTCAGTATCATGATGGGGATCCCACCTCTCATCTCAACACACCACTGAACACCTGGTCAGATGGACAAGTTACAGCAATCAGATCACCATGGGAGAGCCGAGGCACCATCTCCTGCCTGAATTTCAGCAAGACTTAAAAAAAAAAAAAAAAAATCACAAATCTAGAAGAATAAGACCTTGACAAAGGTAACAATATCCTAAAGTTGCAACCTGATTCTGCTGCTGCCTTCTCTACTTATACATAAATACCTTTACCTCCTTTTTTCCATCTTCTTAGTACAGATTTTGCAAAAAATAGTTCCATTCATCCATACAAAACATCTTGCGTAGCTTGTGTCTAGCAGAGTCAGGGCTTTTGTCTCCATATAACCTCACACGCCACAGCCAAGTTTCCTACCAGCTTTCATCAGACCTGCCTGTTTATGCGCCTCACCTCATGCCCAGGATTAATGTTTCTTTGCAATAAGCAGCAGCACAAGACTGTTACGATTGCCACGTTTCAGATGAGGCACTGAGCACATTTATGTTATTTCTGCCAACTTTCCTAATCAAATATAAAGATCCCATGGTACCATTTGACAGAAACTAGGGCAGAACCAGCTTGCTTATTCTTTTACTAAAAATAGGCCCCCATGTCCAGCAGGTTTTAATGTGTCACAGCTCGTAGTCACAGCTGCCGTACCCGCCTTCATACTGTGACACTACCAGTGTCAATCTCATCATCTTTGTACCATGCTGATTAGCAAAGTCAAGTAGCTGTGTTCAGAATTCATTTTAGCAGGTCTGCTTTGCTCACCAGGATGGATTGCCCAAACAGATGAAAAGGTAACGGAACATTTGTAGTCTTGCAGGAGGTGCTCTCAATCTCTCCATTCATCATGTGTCACTATGCCAGAGGCAAACACTAGGCAAGAGGTTAAGGGAACTGGAACAAAACTTGAATGGGTTAAAGAAACCCCTATTTCTCCAATCCTATTTAGGTATTTAAGCCCTAGCTGGACTTCTTGTTGGGCCGTTCTGACAACCAGACACATTCTGGTCTGCATGAAACTTGCAATTGATGCTTTGCCAGGGCTGCCTTCCCAAGCCCCCTGTCCAGTCCCTGATGCCAGGGTGGACAGGCAGAGTTAGCAAAGCTTCCTGCAGCGCACGAGTGCTCCAGGAGAGCAATGCCAGCCCCCATGTTGCACAAGAGCAGTTTCCTTCGCAAGCAAAGGCACTTACTGACCCACGCGGTACACGGCGAACATCCCTTCCAAATGTGGTTGGGCATCGNTGCTCCAGGAGAGCAATGCCAGCCCCCACGTTGCACAAGAGCAGTTTCCTTTGCAAGCAAAGGCACTTACTGACCTGTGGTACACGGCGAACATCCCTTCTGAATGCGGTCAGGCATCATTTATGAATCACCAAGACTTTCTCAAAAACAGATCTTCATCTCTCACAAGTCTCATGCCATGTGTAAACCCAAGAAAGATAAAAAGCACCTTTGACATATTCCTTTTACCATGAAGCACAGGTACCACCCTAACATTTCTGTAGCCCACAGTGAAAACCTGATCCCTTTCATCTTATTGACCATGACATATTACTGAAAAGCCAGTGCATCTTTACATATCTATACCTATATATCAGAACAAACCACAATTTTGTGAAACTAACATCCATAAGCACAAGTATTACATACAAAATAATTCCTCCAAACATACCTATTCTTAGCTCCAGACTATTTCGAGCTTCCGTATAAAATGTCAGATTTGAACTTACTTGCTTTTGTGAACATGCCACAATTATAATGCTACCAATGACATTGTTTTAAAAAGATTATCAGAAATAGATATAACTATCTGTTAGACATGCAAAAGGCATTTATAGACTCCTTATTAAGGATATTCCAAGTGCCTAGAAAACTCTGACACTAATTTGTGTGTATCTGTTCATATCAGTGTGCATTCCACTATAAACCTCCTCTTCCACACTAACACTAGGGCAATGGGCACCAAGACCCAGGACCAAATTCATGGAGAAGCACAGACCCTCAGTGCTGGAGCTCAGGCACACCTGAGTGTGATGAATTACGATAAGAAAAAACCATCTGGAGCTACAAATCCTGCCCTCAGAAAAAGCTTCCTTCTAACACACTGCAGAACAGTGTCCACAAAGTGCTATTGGTGGCCCCTGCACAGGCAGAGCCGGGGCTCTGGGACGACTCCTCAGATGCCAGCACATTTCCAGACGCTCCTCCGTGCTACCTTCTGCTGCTAGACCATTTAGTCATCCTGAATCAGGGAGACTCATGCTATTTCTAAGAACTACATTTTGAGCAGTTACTTTGAGCTATATATGCAGCTAAATGGCCAACATGACTAAATCTGACTAGATGCCAAGGAGAGATCTTATTGCAGCTTAAGGGGAAACATGTCTCATTACTTTTCTTTTGAACTAACAAATCACACCAGTCTTAGTACTACAAAAGCTCCGTGCCTGCGTTAAAGCTGCTTTTACAACGATACTGCCAGATACTGATTAACCAAGCTAAAGTATCTGCCTCTTTCACCCACGCTGTCTGACAATCCATCACAACAAACCTGAAAACCTCACCTAAATGAGTAACATCCGCTTCGATTCAACAACTAGGAAAACCATGCCAATTCTCCATTTATCACAGGTGGCTCCACGGAACAACGTGCAGCAACGGAATCACAAAGCAAGCGTTGGGATCCTCACTGAACAGAGAGGAGCAGAGAGGCACCAGCTTAACCTCCCGCCTCCCAACCTGTTTCTGCTCCCCGTGCTCTTCCCTGCGCTGCTGTGAGCTGACACCCGTTCAGCTTCTCCTCGAGACGCAGCGCGTCTGGCTCGGGCTCAGGAAGCCCTTTAGACACCGCGTCAGGAAGGCTGAGGCAGAGGCTTAAGTGGTTTGCGCAGCGGGGAGAGCTTGCCGAAGGCTCCGAGAGGGAAAGTGAGGCTGCATTTCCAGTACAAAAACCACAACCATTTCAATAGCCCCACTATTTACTGCACAGCTCTCCTGCCTGGAGCGGGTTCACAGAGGTGTTTTGGGTAAAACTCCGCTCTACGCTGAAGGCAGACTGGCTCACAGAACTGCTACCTTTCAGGGTAAGATTACATCCCTTTGCAAGGGATGATATTATGATATTCTAGCACACTTTTTTTTTTTTTTTTTTTTTTTAATTCCTGGAATGTACCCGAGGGCCCCAAACGGTGGCTGTGTTCAGGAAAACCTTCCATAGGGAGGAAGCAAACTGCAAAGCCATCCTCCGTGCTCCACCCCAGCTGACATTACGCAAGCTGAATAATGCATGTCAAGGTATTAAGTAACATGTAAACATTTCCAGTAAGTGTTTCTGCTGCAGTCTTGGCTTAACTGGTATTGCTTCCCCCTCTGATAGTGGGAGAAATAGTTTCTTCATCTAAAGCACACCCAGAGCTTATTATTAATGAAGCATTTCTTGCAAATCCCTGACTGGAATTTTCCTCCTTCTCGGTCTCCCAATATAGATTTAAAAACCCTTGAAAACTCACCTAAGGAAGCTTTGCTTGGAGACACGCTCTGCTAAAAGCCTCTACCTAGCCTCATGGGCTATGCTCATTTGGCACCAAAGCAGAACTCCAAGAATTCATCCAAGGACAAATGACAAAGGCCCATCAGAGCCCAGCATTTCATATGAACCTCTAGATTCCCATCAGGATTTTTCCCTCCCAGTTGAATCTATGTATTTTTACATATTTTTTTTTCCTCTCAGGCTGTGAGAACAGGGTATAGGAAAGCCACAGCAGCTTCTGAGTGGTAGGAGAAACCCCTTGGGATTCGGTACGGCTCCAGGCACACAGTCACCCTGTTTGCACAGCGGGTACCCTAATCCCCTTCCCTTGCAGAGGAGGCGTCTGCAGAGAACCACGCGGAAGCCAAGAGCATCCCTGCAATGAAGACATGCTCTCCAGTCACCTCAGCGAGGCTCAAATCCATTAGTCCCAAAGGAGAATTGCCCAAGAAAGTTCCTGGGATTTTCCACTGGAATTTATACTTTCCCAAAGGGCTTTCTGCAGAAGAGCCCAGCCCAGGGTCGGCTGCCAGGGGAACTTCCAGGACACAGCACCACATGCCCCTCTGAGAAGTGTTTGCTAAAAACTTCACCCTCAACAACACTGTTCCAAGTCATGTACTCTCTGCAACATTTTCCAAGTATTTTTTATTTTTCTGAGTAACATATGTTGAATGTGAATAACATATGTTATTTCCACTGTGTTGACAATTGGCAGGTGAGTCAGCCTGTTCTTTTTTGCCTAGATGAATCGTCTCCATGTAAATCAATCTTACTGCCCAAGCTGCAGCAGGGACACAACGCTGTCACCCCTAAGCATTACCTGGGACCAGCGGTCTCGCTGATCCTGATCCTGGCTAAACACGCCAAGCTACTGCAGGAGGACTAAAGCTCAGTTGCTCATCCGAGTCAAACACATGGCAAACACTAATGCTGGGTTTTACTGTGTTTTCAGTATGGTCTCACAAGGAGCAGCACACACGGAGTCTCCTGGCACAGCAAAAGATCGTGCAGACAGGAGGACACCCCGCTGCTGTTTTCCGAGTAGGTGATGTGGCTCTCATGCAACTTTTGCAAGGACTGTCTTAAAGTGAAACTTATCTCCCTAGACGTCATCACTGTGTTGCAGCAAGACTGTCGCGGGGCAGAGATAAACAGCAAGTCAAACTAGGAGTATTCCCGTTTGGGTGACACACAGGAAGCAGCAATAGCAGAGAAACCCTTTCAAGGTCTCTCCACTCTGTGCTCAAGCCCAGCTCCTTACACCCCATCTCCCACATTTGGGCTATAAACAGTAGGTCTGAGGGACAATTTCAGCTCCCAAGCTGAGAGGGCACCAGGCTGGAGAAGGAACCCTACCTTTGCACCAGAACTGCAGCACCGCAGTGACAACTGGTTCAAGACAATAAAGCAGAAAGAGAAATTGGTGCTATCAGGGCAAAATCAGACCACAAGACAACAACTGTGTGCACAACCCAGTAACTGATGTGGGTTGGCTTTAGATGTGACCTGATCAGGACAGACAAAGCACAACGAGCCTGTCCTGCTCAGCAAATCCTTTCCAGCCACAAAGAAAGGAGTTAATGACTGCACTAACGCAGTCACAGAGACACCACAGCTCCCTTCCCCTCCACCTCCTGGGCTCCATAAGGAGCATTTTCAAGAAAGGTCTTTGACTGCCACTTGCCCCCTGCTTTCGGTTCCTCCTCAGAAGAGCTGTTAGGAAGGCCAAGCCGCCCGCAGACACCTTTGCCAAGAGCTCTGGCCTCCCACTGCTGCTTTCCGAGGAACCACCAACTCGCTGCCTCCTTCATCTGCCTTCACACTAGCCAACGCCCTCCCTTGGAACAGAACGCCCAGGCTTCTGACCCCTGGATTTGTAAGACATTTTTTGCCAGGGCCAAATGGACTCTTAGAAAGACCTGGGGCTTTTGAAGAAACTATTTTCAGCTGACAAGCTCCTTATCTTTAAGCACAGGGCGCTGTGTTAGCCCACTGCAGCTGCAAGGACCCGCGGCCAAGGGCGCCGGGCAGCAACGCGGGGACACGGCCGTGCAGCCCCAGGCTCCAGCAGCGCTCCCAACACCACTGTACAACCGGAATAACCACAGCTGCAGAAGCTCCTCACCTCGCATTTACTAAGCTACATTTAAAAACTCTTTTGAGGACTCCCAGTTAGCGCCCAACAAATGTAACGTGGGTGGTAGGCAAGTTTCGCTCGCAGGTTCCTTTCAAACGCTGCTTCATCCTCCCTCCAGCACCTTTACCAATAAAGGCACCCAGTAGCTGCGCCAGCCACAACAGAGAAGAGCTCTACTTTGTCATGCAAAAAGCTGGCTTCCCATTTGCCATATAATACCCGTGGATTAATAAAAACATCCTATACCTATTTGCTCGTGTCATGAACTCAAATCCTCTCTTAACTCTATTTAACATTCATGCTTTCCTCTAATATTTTACAATTGCATATTTAGGCTTTAAATCTTGAATTTAATGCAATGAACACCCTTTGAGAAAAAGCACCTTCAAGAAAAAATCACAAGTACATTCATTTGGTGCAGCATTACCATACATGCTGCTAAAACAGCAGTCAATATTATCTAAAATTCTTAGGCAGCATCAGGGATAGCATCATCTCTTATGATCTATTCATACAGAAAACAACCTTTTTCCACATATTTCTGAGCTTAAAAGGAAACATGCATGTAGATAAGCAAGGCGCGTAGATAAGCAAGGCAAGAGCATGCTAGGCTCTCTCAAGGAATATGTTAGACCTTGGCGCTAAGTCATTCAACACAAACCTCAAAACGAGTGATGCTCTGCTGGAGCACGGCTTACAACGAGTGTATCCTGCAAAGGCAGCCTTGGCTTTCTGCTGTTGTCTCTCCTGTGCTCGCAGTGACAGCCCAGGGAATGCACGCGCAGCTCTAGTGGGCTGGCTGCATGAACTCTATTAAAAAAACAATTATTTCAAGTTGTTAAAAACTGGATGACAACCCTTTTAAGAGGAGAATGGAAAAAAATACAAAAAGATCCAATTAATATCTGATAAAGTGGGGCTGTTGCACTGTGTAAACCCGAAATTAGAACAATAACAGAGAGACTCAACAGAAGATGCTCTGTGCTTCCCGTGAGCAGCAGCAGTAGGGCCTCCCTCCAGGGACATACCCCCTTCCAGCCCCACGTCCTGACCTCCTAACGCTGCTCGGCCAAGCTCCGTGCCCAGCAAATGCGACCACAGACCCAGCAGGACTGGAGTTCAGGCTGCTGCATCAGGTGACTAATGCCCTTACAACATGTTTACTACAATTCCACATTACTGGAGGGGTCGCTTAATTCTACTTCTTTGACCAATAAACACTCTGGCTCTGGAGCAGCTCCATGATCCGCCTGCCCCTCCGATCCCAGAGGCTGCCTCGCTCCCTGGCTCTGCAGGGACCCCATCCCGCTCCCCTCCCAGGGGCAGCTGCCTTTCCAAACCCCTGTGTGCTCAGGGCACATCCCCTCCTGGATATTTTGCCCTTTCCCTATTCATTCCATCTGTCTATACCCTTTCCATCCAGTTACTACAGTTTTCCAAGGTTTCCAACTCACCCTTTTTCCCTTCAGTTTTTCCTATCTGATGTACATTGTAATGACATTAAGGGGACTTTTATTAAAGAACTTAACTGAGTTTCTTTCCACAGCATTGCTCCAAACTGAGCCTGACCTTTCCAAAAGTATTTGGCAGAAGCCTGTCATTTGTCAAGTCATTTTTCCATTTTTTTTTTCAGTGTCAGTATTGAAACTGGTATCAAATTTTTTGTTATAACAGATTAAAAATACTCTTTAGCTGAGCTGACATCCTTTCTTCAACCCCTTAAAGCGCATGAGAAACCACGCACACCCCGGAGACAACACACCCAGCTCTGGTTTGGGGCCAAAGTTCCACCTAGATGTGGTGCAGCGGGGGGAAACAGATCTCTCCATCAGTATTTCTCAACTCCTGGTTAAGCTGGATTTTTTTCCTCACCCTTCATCTAAGTTGTGTCAAAGCTACAACACTAGATCTGAGCTTGATGAGCTGCACTGACACCGCTCAGGGATGGTACCTCATTCTGCTGCTCTGACAGCTCCTACAAGTCCTGTGCTTATGGCACAGGCATCTGCCTGCTCATTTCTTCCAGCTTTTATTAATCATCCATTGGCATGTTGATTCTGGATGCTAGGGTGGAATCAGGAGCCCAGTTCAAATATCTTCTTACAGTTGCTGCTAAATCATAATTATTTTAAGAGATTCAGCATGACAGGTCAGAGAAGAACAACAGTTTTATTCATGGAAAACCTTAAGAGCCTTGAAAGCAAGTCATATGAGAGGTACATGAATACATATATTTTTATAGGTTCGGGTTAAATTAACAACTGGATTAAAAACATAGAGGTTCCTCACAAATGCCTTGCCTTCCCCATTATCCTATTCATTTTGAATAATACTTACACTGCGTTAATTTTTTCTTCTCTTACCGTTCTTGTCTCTTGCCCCTGCACTCTTCCCACCATATCATTTCCTGGTTTCACATTTACCTACAACCAAATACTAAAGGACAGCAGGAAAACCGAATTGGGCCCAGGTGTGATGTGCTGAGTGTCCTCAGGGAATGAGCAGCTCTGAGACCTTCTTTCCTCCCCAAGACAAGCCATTAACAGCAAGCCCACACAGAAAGCACACCAGGACTGCTTTAAATCCTGCTGTTTTGTCCTGACTTCTCAGAAGCCCGTTAATAGGTGCAGCTTAAGAAGTCTAGAAATTCATTTTAACATTTTACTTCTAGGTGTGCAACCCAAGCAGCACGGCACGAGACGGGCACAGGATACGGTGACAAGCCGAGATGAGTCTAGTTCTCCTAAGCTTCACAGCAAGGTGCATCAACTGCAGCACACCAAGGAGAAAAACAGCCAGAAGCAAAATTCCTTCGGGAAAAAACAAGGCCAATTCCTCAAGCTCTCCTTTCTGGATGTAGACCAAGGTAAGCTGCCCAAGCAAGGCAGAAGGGTTGGGCACTCTGGGAGCAGAACAGGGAAAGCAGCAGCTGGAGTGAAAACTGTTTCCACACCAACACCGATGGCCCTCGCCATGAGGCTGCTGTGTTGGAAAGCTCCTGGTCCTCGCTGCAAGATGCAAGCGCTGAAGTCATCCCAGGTCGCTGCTTTTTGAGATCCAGTAAAGCACTGACACCAAATCTGTGACTTGGAAGAGACAGTTAGCGCAAGAGCTGGACTCTTCTAGCTGGAGAAAACAAATACCACCCACAAACTTGTGGCTATAATGGAAATAGGACAATAACCTTCATAGTTGCTGGGACGCTTTGCCTTTACATTCACAAAGCAGAAGACAATTCAAACCAGAGGGTTCAACAGCTCTCAAATGGTACCACCAGCTTTAGCGATAGCTATAAACAAGTTTACAACCTCAGAGGATTGCATATGAGCCTTGCCATACAGGAAAGGAAAATCGTTTCTTGTAGAGGAACTCAGAATTGCTCAACAAAATTAATCTTCTAAAACAGGAAGCCCCTGCCAGCGCAGGTGGAACTACCATACGCCGTGCAGCTGGGGCCGTGAAAAAATGGGATTTCCGTATTCCCATGTCACAGAGCAAAGCGAGCACAGGTACTGTGCCAGACACACAGCTGAACACCATGCAAAAAATAAGTAAAAAAAATGAGACAAGGACTATAAAAGTCATTTAGGTTATTCACAAGTTCACGAGCATTAAGGTTTGAGCACTTCTAAGGAATTCACCATCACTTTGAATGCGCAGCTACAGGCCGAGGAAACTCATTTGAATGGGTATTTAAGGAAACAAAATTCAGAAGACACTGACATAATCTAGACTCCTGAAGGAGTCCTGTAATATCTGACAACACCAGCTTCTGTTGCCTCTTTGTTCTGCATAATTGGTATTTTCAAGTACAGCTTGCACTGGTAGGTGCTGAGACCATGGGCCACCTGAGGGGCATGCACTGAGCTCCGCAATGCCTCTCCAATGGAGCATCCTCAGTTTTAAAGGCAAGAAACAGATTCCTGTCCAAAATCTGCTCATGTGCAGTGCTTGAACTGGTGATGCATGTGGAAAAGGAACTGATATAAGGAGTCATTTACTTGGTTTCACATATCTGTGCATCTAACCAGCAAGCAAAAGAATGAGGGGCAGGGAGCCCAGCACATCGGTTCTCTTGCAGGGCACTGGATTCTCTGCTCCAAGGAGCTACTTCAGTTCAGCTTGCAATAAACACTACCTTCGTGTCAGCACACTGAGCTATACAAATGCCTCTGTTAAAACAGCAGGGAGTAGAATTCTAGGGAATTAAAATAAAATCTTGTCCACAACAAAAGCCTCTAAAAATAGGTTGTCCTAAAGCTGTATTTAGACTAGAGCAAGTCTAGCACCAGTAAGTCACAGATAAAGATCTGTGAGTGTGTGATGCCAAAAGGCTGGTCTCCAGCACAGCAGTAGTGCTCTCGCTATACAGCAATTTTTGTATTTCTACCCATATGAAATGTCCTCTCATCTGATGCCCACAAGTGAACAACTAAACCAAGAACAGATGAGTCTGCTTTAACCACAGACATGCCATCTCTTCCCTTTCTCACTGCAAAAAGAGATGAAGACAGACATCCACTACTAACAGAAACAACACTAGCTACTGGTGAGGTGGCTAAAAGCAAGGGAAGGGAAAGGAGGATTTGAGGAAAAAGCTGCTCATTGAAGCAGAACACGAAAGTCACCCTGTGATTTAACAGGTATGTTCTTCCCCTGAAGATAGGCTAGTAAAACACAGGGTTTAAATGGATGGTAACTGCAGTATTGAGATAATGTCATCATACCTTGCTTTCAACAAAACAAAAACCTTGTTTTGAATGGCTAAAAAACAGTATCTTAAATAGTCTTGCTGAATCTTGGCAAAATACAAGCTGTAGGTCAGTACTAAAAGGATTTGTGCCAACTGGAGGAGAGCTTCCACGTAAGAGAGGAGTAATAACAAACAGCCTCCTTGAATAGCAGAGGTAATGCTTGTTGAATTCATCACCACTTGTAAGACTGGTTATGTTAATCACCCTTCACATTACACCAACTAGACTGAAAATAATTAATAGTTCACAAACAACCTTCCTACAAAAGTTTCAATGCCAATGGTGTTTTGACTGATTCAATAAGTTAAAATATAATCCGCAGCATTCAGGCCTTGAACACAAATGCTTTTTATCTGGAGGCACTCGCAGGAAAAACAACAACAAGCCTCTGCTGTAGCATTACCTGACGAGTCACCGCGGTCACAGCGTCACCAGGGAACTACAGTCTCGCCACTCAGCCTTGGATTCACGTCCGTGCTGTCCACAGAGCAGACAACCGGGTTTTAATTCACCCAGGGGGGTTCTGAGCCAGAGCACTGCTGAGCCCTCAGGTCCTCGGTGGGGACGGGAGCTGGACTTTGTCACTAGGATGCGTTGGAAAAGCGGAGTGTGGTCCATGCGGTGTTTTGGGGGGCCCCAGCAAACCGTCCCACTGCTGCCTTGGCTGAGAAAGAGCAGTCAGGAGGCAACGTCCCCCGAGACGGCAGCCGAGCCCGAGGAGGAAGAGAAGGAAACGGAGAATGGAGCAAAAGATGGAAGTGAGGAAGGTCAGAGGGTTATTTATACACTTACAATATCTTTAAACTACAGTTCCAAGGCAGAGGGAGGCAGGTGTCGGATTGAGCTCATTAGTAAAACCACAATAGCTGAGACACAAGGTTCATTTTAGCCGAGTATCCTGTTTCCAGCACTGCTCATACCCAGATGTTGGGAGGAAGGTTCCCAGCCACACTGCTCTTTANAGATCTGCTAGTAGAAGCACAGCAGCCAAGGCCATTAAGTTCAGAACCTGCTCATGATTTTTTCCCTGAAAACAGCACTTGGCCCAGCACACACCAGCTGAGCAGAACTGCCAGGTCCCGATGCATTCCGTATACGCCTCAAAATCCTGGAAAATCACCCAGACAGTTGCCGCTCCGTGAGCCCAAGCGCTGGGCAGCGAGTGCACAGGCAGCAGAGATGCCTCGGGCACACGCAAGGGGTTCGTGTTTCCCGGGTGCCACGCGGGCAGCTGGAGCGGGACACCAGGATTGCCGCTTGTGCCACCGCGGTCACCACACACAGCACGACAACACGATGGGGCAAGTTCCCCTCCTGGCTGCTGCCGTGGGCTACAGGCAGCTCCCGGCCCTCCCAGCCTTGGGTCGGAGCAGCTCCTGCCCTCAAACACAGTGTTTGTGACACCATTGACAGCTCTCCCGTGACACCGTTGTGACCAGACCCAACACGAGAGACCAAAGCACCGGGGCAGGCTCCCTCCTGCCCTCTGTGCAAAGTCAAACCTGCCAGGCACAGTTACTCCAAACTCAAGAATTTCTGCTGCAAGTGGTGCCAAAAGCCATGCTGTGTTTAACACATTCTGCAGAATAATACCTATGCAAGAT
>VWPW01008037.1:0-11970 GCA_013389825.1 Crypturellus undulatus | reverse complement strand
AGCTCCAGTGCCCGAGCCGGCAGCGCAACAAGTGCCACTGCAGGGCCAGACTGTGCTGAGCTACGGGCCAGACTGTGCTGAGCTACAGCCCAGGCCGCCCCCGCGGGGCCCATCCCGGCTCGGCCTCGGCTCCCGCCCCAGCCCGTGGCCCTCAGCTGCCGGCTCTGCCGGGCAGCGGCGCCTCTTCCCGCGGGGCCAAGAGCTCCAGGCCCAGGAGCAGCTGCAGCCAGGTAAGGACGGCGCTGGCTGCGCCGGGAGGGAGCCCCTTGGCTTGGCTGCTCGTGCGCTCGTGCTGTGCCCTGCACTGGGGAGGGGCCCGGCAGGGCTCTGCTCCCTTGGCACATTTGTCTGGTCAGGATTCGTCCTTTCCCTACTGTTAATTCATTGGTTTTAGAGGAGTTTGTTTCAGACCAAAGGCATGAATGTGGAATGCAAATGGAAATACAAAGAGTAAATAACCAATTCCCCACAAGCAGACTAGGCTTTATAGCAGCAAGCTGCAGAGCAACAAATTCATCTGTTGATTCGGTTGATTTGTGTAGTTTGTAAAATCAAAGTGGAAGTCATGTCTTCTTCATAGGACACAAGTGTCTGCTTTTGTTTGCCCAAGGTTTCCAGCTCCAGCCCTTCTCCCGAGGATTCTCCAGATGACATGGACATGGACACAGGTGTTGAAGCATTGAAAAGCGAGCTGAGGAGACGTTTGAGCTCTTTAATAAATCGGCCTCGTTTCCTCCAGAGCCGCGATGAGGAGATCAAAGACCGCAGGGCCCTCCAAAAATACCTGCAAAAGGAAGAAGAGAAGGAGCGTTGCCGTCACATGGATAAAGAAAGGAGAGGATGCAGGTTTTGTTAGAGAGTTGTTATTGGAGAGAGTTGTGGGTGAGAATAGCTGGGAAGGATTTGGGGAAAGAGAGCGTGTTGCAGAAGTGCTAGTAAATAAAGTGAACTCCCTCTATGATATTCCTTCTGGATGTGGTCAAGGTGGCTGCTGGCCACTTTACTCTTCTACCCAGTAATTCAGAGAGGAAGCATAATTTTGTAAATTCTCCACATCTCTGTGCCTCAGGGACCTCAGAAAATTCTCCTCCCTCCCCATAATTCATGAGCTCCTCTTTCCAGGCAGAATTGAATCTGTGGAGCTGTTGCCTACCCTATGGTGTGATTATTGTCCTTCTGCTTGTACTGATTGTGTGTGCCTTGAATGTCATTTCAGTCGATTCAGTCTACAGCAGCTCTGCGCTCGGCTGCCCAGCGTTTTGCAGCCTCACGCGTTCGCTCGTGGAGCAGGCAAAGGTGCTGCAAAGGTTCCAGTACCAGGTGGCCCGGAGTCCCCCATGCTGCAGGGCTGAAGGTCGTCTGGACTGGCCGGAACCTGGCAAATACGTAAGTTTAGCACCAAAGGAGCCCAGAGCCATGGAGCTCCATCCAAAGGGTTGGCCATGATCTGCATGAAGCACACTGGAAGGAAGGAAAGAAATCCCCCAGCATTTAACTGACCCAGAGCCCTATTGTGCTCTGGCTCAAATACACTTGTAAGCTCAAAGCTGACTGGAAACTGCCCTGTATTTAACGCAGCCAACAAGCTGGAGGTGCGTGAAACACGCTCCTTTGCACTTGTGTCTTGGGAAAGTCTGATTCAAAGGGATTGAGTTAAGGGAGCTTTAATCATATTGGATCCATTTCTTGATTTCATCCCTTAACCTAATAAAGCTACTGCTTCAAGTACCTCTTTCATGTGTTGTGCTGCTTTCCCCCAGTTTTATCCTGCGGGAGCCGGGAGCTCCAGGCAGTGACTGTGGCCTCGTGTGATACGTGGTGTCCTGTGAGGAGAGAGGAGGAGTGCAGGATGGCAAGGTGCTAAGGGCTCCCCATGCTGCAGCCGGGAGATGTCTGGGGGCTCTGGAACAACACCATGGCCTGGGGTTGAGCTGCGAAAACACCGTAGGCCCTAAAAGCTCCTTTGGTTTCTCTCAGGTTTCTCTCTGCAGGTTGCTAATGATCATGTGATTTGTGTAGGTTTAGGCAAGGGTCCTGGCGCATCAGTGGCAGCTGGATGCCCTTGATTTGTGGACCGATCAGCTCCGAAGGGTAAGTCCTGTGCCTACAGACAGCTCCTGCTGTTGCTTGAAGGGGTCTGGCCCTAAGCCCCTAAGAGACTTTCATCTCTGAACCTGGTGGGGGTGAGGGTAGGCTTGGACATGGAGATTCAAAGAGCATGCTGGTACCAAAGGAGGAGTAACACAAATTTCCCACCTAAACATGTGCCCTGGCTCACCTGGGTGTTGCGTATTCTGAAAACCGTACAGTTGAAAAGTTCACCCGTCTTTGAATGGAGACAAATGCATCTTAATGCACATTGCATGTGATAAGACTGCTTTGTTTTTCTCTCTAAAATCCAGATTTCCAAACTGTTTTTTCTCCTCCTGACTTTCAACGCCCTTCTCCTGGGCTCAAGTAAAGCATGGGAAATGCTGGCTTGGTGCCTTTTCCTGACAGTGTCGAGAAGTGAAATAAAGAGAAAAATGAAAACCAAAAAAAAGAAGAATATTTTAGTCTGAGAAGCAGGAGTCACAGTAGCATAGGAAATACAATTACATGTTTGTTTCTTTGTTTTGAAGGAGTGGGGAGCTTGAACAGTCAAGATTCTTGAGATCTGGGCTGATGTGATCAGCAGCTTCCTGAGTACCTTGTTGCTTCTAACCTTTCTAATGTTTGCATTTCTCTTTGCCAGTGGATTATGGAGACAATTCTGGTGCCGCTTGTCCAGGAGATGGAGTCTGTGAGCACTCAGCTGTGGAGAATGGGGTACCCCGGAATGCCGAGTGGAAGTAGGATGATAGGAGGAGCTGTGGAGTTGCCCTTTGTTTTCTGGGAAGGGTTATTCCTAAGCTCTGTGGAAATGCTGATGCTGCCCTTGTCTAAACTTGATAAGCCTTTTGTTTTCTCTGCCTTTATTCATGGAGAGCTCAAGGCTCCAATGAGCATCCTTCTTGTATCTTCAACTGTCCAAAAACGATTCCGTGTTACAAGGAAAGCTGCCCCTGAGCTCTCCCTGTGTGTTATGTTTGTGCTCTGCGGTGGGAGGGAGATGGCGAGTGCTTCATGGGGACGGGCAGTGAGCGTGTGGGGCACTGCCTAAGATGTGACCTTGAGCTCTGAGCTTAGCAAGTAGTTAGAGCAGAGAAGGCAGCTCCTCTTTGTAACAGTGTGTGTGTTGCCCCCTTGGCAGGCCGGCTAATCCCGTTCGAGTCGTGGGTGCAGGTGACGCGCTGGCTCTTCTTCCGCGCACAAGTCAGCCCAAGCAGGCAGTGCTCGATCAAGCCACGGCCCTGCAGCAAACACTGCTCACCATCACGTGGTACCTGGGTGTTTCGGCCAGCCAGGAGTACTTGGTTCAGCGGCTCAAAGGTACATGCTCCCCTTCCCGCCTTGGGAGTGTTTTGCTTAGTTGGGTCAAGCCTTGGTGGTGCCAGATAGCCCGTCAGGGAAGACGCTCAGGCTACAGTCCCAGCAGGGCACAGAGCAGCTTTGCAAGGAGCAGCGCTGGTGGTTTTGACAGCTTCCTCTGTTCGTAGCAATGTGGTGGGGTGGGCCTGGGACTGGTTTTGGAAGGCTTTATTTCTCATTTCACTCACAGCAGGACAAGAAGTGTCCTATTTAATCTGTTTGTTAATTAGGAATAAAGCTTACCCTGTAAACTCCGCTTCCTTGAGTATATATAATATATGTAAGCGTTTAATGAGTTTATTTCACCCTCCCAGTGAATGTGGTGCCCTGGCACTGCACTCTGAGGTGTGGCGTTCCCAAAGCTAGTGCAAAATCGGTCTTCCTCTGCAAGGTCTTCTTGGGGCTTGCCCCTTTTTTAGGGCTTGTGAGGGCTTTTCAGGGCTTTTTTAGGGTTTTTCTTGAGGGCTTTTTCAGGCTGTAAAGGGCTTTTTAGGTTTGGGAGCAGTTTTTACGGCTGCAAGGGCTGTTTAGAGCAGTGAGGGCTGTTTAGGGCTTTTAGGGCTTTTTAAGTCTTTTTAGGGCTCTTTAGGGCTGTGAAGGCATTTCGGGGCTTTTTAGGGCTTTTTAAGTCTTTTTAGACTTGTGAGGACTTTTTAGGGCTTTCAGGGCTTTTTAGGACTTTTGAGGGCTTTTTAGGGTGTTGTAGGGCTTTTTAGGGTGTTGTAGGGCTTTATAGGACTGCAAGGGCTTTTTAGGGCTTTTTAGGACAGTGAGGGCTGCGAAAGCTGAATGGCTGGGGTTAAAAGGCCAGCATTAAAGAGCTAGGATTAAAGGGCTAGGGCTAGGGCTTAGGGCTAAGGGCTTCAGCTCCGAAGCGTTAGGGCTCAAGGATAAAGTGCTCGGGTTGTAGTGCTCGGGGCTAAAGGGCTTAGGACTAGAGGGCTTCTAGTTAAAAGAAAAAGGGCCTAAGTCTAACTGGCTTAGTGCTAAAAGCGCCAGAGCTTAGAGCTTAAGTCCTAGGGCTAAGGTCCAAAGGCCTTAGGGCTAAAGGGGTAGAGCTTAGGGAGAAAGACCTAGCGGTGAAGGGCCATAGGGAACGGCTAAAGGGCTAGGGCTATCGAGGTCTTAGTGCTACAGGGCTAGCACTAAAGGCCTAAAAGGCAAAACAGCTACGGTTAAAGGGTGAGGATTAAAGGGCCAGTTTAGGACTAAAGGGCCTAGATCTGAATGGCTTTGAGTTAAAGGCTTTAGGAATAAAGGGCTTATGGTTAAATGGTAAAGGGATTGAGACTATAGGGGTTAGGGCCTAAGGACCAGGGCTAAGTGGTTTAGGGCTCAAGGTCTTACGGTTAAAGCGCTGGGGCTTAGGGCTAAAGCGCCAGCACTCCNCTGAGGCTAAAGGGCCAGGGCCAAGGGCTAAACATGGAGGTCTAAATGGTAGGGCTGAAGGGTGAGGGTCAGAGGGCCAGGACTAAATGGCTAAGGCTAAAGTGCTGTGGTTAAAGTGCTAGAATTCAAGGGTCAGGATTAAAAAACTAGGGCTGGGGTTAAGTGCTGAAGAGTTAGAGCTAAAGGGCTGGGCTAAAAGAAGGGCAGGTTGGGGCTATGGCTGAGTGCTAAAGGACTGGGGCCAAAGGCCCAGGGCTAAAGGGCTTAGGGCTAAAGGGCTTAGGGATTAAGGCACAAGATCTGCGACTAAAGGTCTAGGGCTATAAGGCTGGTACTAAAGAGCTCTAGGTCTAGGGCTAAAGGGCTGGGGCTTAGGGCTAGGACAGGACTGAAGGGTGAAAAGGCTGAACGGCTGCTCTGGGAATACAGAGATGAAAGGTTAATATGGCCAAGGATGAAAACAATTATCTACTTGATGGATAAAAGATTTTCTGAGGCCAAACAAGATGTTTAGGACTTTAGGGCTGGAAGGGCTTCTTAGGGCTTGCGAGGGTTTCTTTTTAGGGCTGCGAGGGCTTGTGAGGGCTTTTTTTAGGGCTTTGTTAGAGCTTTTCTCTTACAGCTTTTTTCTTAGGGCTATTTTTTAGGGCTTTTTTCTTAGAGCTTTTATTACGGCCCTCTTTAGGGGGTTTTGGGGGGTTTTCAGGAGTCACAGGAGATTTTTAGGGCTTGCGGCAGCTTATAAGAGCTTTTTTTAGGGCTTATTTGTAGGGCTTTTGGGGGTTTCAGGGCTTTTGGGGGCTTTTGGGGGCTTTGGGGGGTCTTCTGAGGGTCTTTTAGGGCTGTTGGGAGCTTGTGAGGGCTTTGGGGGGCTTTTCAGGGCTTGTGAGCAGCTTTTTAAGGCTCCTGAGGGCTTTTTAGGGCTTTTTTTTAGGGTTCGCAAGGGTTTTCCAGGGCTCACGAAGGCTTTTTAGGGCTTCTGAGGGGTTTTAATGGCTTTTTTGTAAGGGCTCAAAAGAGTGTTTTTTTGGGGGCTTTTTTTTAAGACATTTGGGTGGGGGGTTTCAGGGCTTTTGAGGGCTTGTGCAGGTTTGCGAGGGCCTTTTAGGGCTCACGAGGGAGTTTTTACGCGATTTCTTTGGTGTTCCTTTTAGGACTTTTTTAGGGCTTTTTCAGGGCTTTTTAGGGCATGGGAGGGATTTTTAGGGGCTTTTAAGGTTTGCAAGTGGATTTTAGAGCTCACAAGCCACTTCTGAGGGCTTGCTAGGACTTTTTAGGGTTCACGAGGTTTTTCTAGGTCTCTTTAGTGTTTTCTAGGGCTTGCGAGGGCTTTTTAGGGCTATTTAGAACTTGCGAGGGCTTTTATTCTAGGGCTATTTTTAGGGCGTTTTAGACCTTTCGAGCCCCTTTTAAGGGTTCAAGAGGGCTTCTTTTTAGAGCAAATAGGGTTTTTTTAGGTGCTTTTGAGGGATGGTGAGGGTATTTTAGGGGGGCTTAAGGCTTTTTAGTAGATGTTTAGGGCTCATGAGCCCCTCTTGATGTCTTAGGAGGACTTTTTAGGGCTTGCAAGGAACTTTTGAGTTATTTTTGAGGGCTTCTTAAGGCAGCAGGTAGGTCACGTGGATGTTGGTTCTGAGGTCACTGCTGTACCAGTCCCTGATAAGAGAGAAGCAGGCACCTGCCTTGGCTGTTGTTTGTGATGTCACTGCCGTTCTAGTCCCTGATAGGCCATTAGCAAGCACATGACCTGGATGTTAGTTGTGACGTCACGACTGTGCCTGTCCCTCATAGGCGAGCACCAGGCACCTGGCTGGGCTGTTGTTTGTGAGGTCACGGCTGTGCCAATCCCTGATAGGCCAGCAGTAGGTACCTTGCTTGGATGCTGGTTGTGACGTCACTGCTGTGCCCATCGCTGATAGTCCAGCAGCAGGCACATGACGTGGATGTTGTTTGTGAGGTCAGAACCATGCCAGGCCCTGATAGGCCACAAGCAGGTCTGGAATGTCAATGTTGGCTGCGACGTCACTGCTGTGCCAGTACCTGATAGGCCAGCATTATTAACCTTACTTGGCTGCTTGTTGTGACGTCACTGCTCTGCTAGGCCATTATAGGGCGGTAGCAGGAACTTGACGAGGATGTTGGTTTTGAAATCAGGGCTGTGTCCGTCCCTGATAGGCCAGCAGCAGGCCCGTGATGTTGATGTTAGTTGTGATGTCACAGCTCTGCCAGTACCTGATAGGCCAGCAGCAGGATTATGACCTGGATGTTTTTTGAGAGGTCACTATTATGCCAGTCCCTCATAGACCAGCAGAGGCCCATGACGTGCATGTTGGTTGTGATGTCACTGCGGTGCGAGTCCCTGATAGGCCAGCAGCAGCACATGACTTGGATGTTCTTTGTGAGGTCACTGCTGTGCCAGTCCCTGATAGGCCAGCAGCAGGCACCTGGCAGGGCTGTTGTTTGTGAGGTCACTGCGGTGCCACTCACTGATAGGCCAGCAGCAGGCACATGACTTGGATGTTCTTTGTGAGGTAACTGCTGTGCCAGTCCCTGATAGGCCAGCAGCAGGCACCTGTTTTGGCTGTTGTTTGTGATGTCACTGCGGTGCCACTCACTGATAGGCCAGATGCAGGCACATTGCTTGGCTACTGTTTGTGACGTAACTGCTGAGCCTGTCCCTGATAGGCCAGCAGTGGGCACGACGTGCATGTTGGTTGTGAAGTCACTGCTGTGGAGTCCCCTATTGACCAGCAGCACGCCCATGACTTGGATGTTGTTTGTGAGTTCAGAACAATGCCAGGCCCTGATAGTCAAGCAGCAGGCACATGACGTGGATGTTGGTTGTGAGGTCACTGCTGTGTCAGTCTCTGATAGGCCAGCACCAGGCACATGCTGTGAGTGTTGGTTGTGAGGTCAATCCGGTGCCAGTCCCTGATAGGCCAGCAGCAGGCACCTGGCAGGGCTGTTGTTTGTGATGTCACTGCGGTGCCACTCACTGATAGGCCAGCAGCAGACCCATTGCTTGGTTGCTGTTTGTGACGTAACTGCTGTGTCAGTCCGTCATAGGCCAACAGTGGGCACGTGACCTGCATGTTGGCTGTTAAGTCACTGCTGTGGAGTCCCTGATATGCCAGCAGCAGGCCCATGATGTGAGTGTTGGTTGTGAGGTCACTTCTGTGCCAGTCCCTGATAGGCCAGCAGTGGGCACCTGACCTGCATGTTGGTTGTTAAGTGACTGCTGTGGAGTCCCTGATAGGCCAGCAGCAGGCCCATGATGTGGATGTTATTTGTGAGGTGAGAACCGTGCCAGGCCCTGATAGGCCTTCAGCAGGTCTGGGACGTCAGTGTTGGCTGTGAGGTCACTGTTGTGCCAGTCCCTGATAGACCAGCAGTATGAACCTTATTTGGCTGCTCGTTGTGACGTCACTGCTGTGCCAGGCCGTTATAGGACAGTAGCAGGTATGTGACGAGGATGTTGCTTGTGATATCACTCCTGTGCCAGTCTCTGATAGGCCACCAGCAGGCACATGATGTGGGTATTGTTTGTGAGGTCAGATCCGTGCCAGTCCCTGATAGGCCAGCAGCGGGTCTGGGACGTCAGTGTTTGCTGTGAGGTCACTGCTGATCCCTTGTAGGCCAGTAGTAGGGACTTGACGTGGATGTTTATTGTTAGGTTACTGCTGTGCTAGTCCCTTATAGGAAAGCAGTAGGCACATGACGTGGATGTTGTTTGTGAGGTCAGAACAATGCCATGCCCTGATTGGCAAGCAGCAGGCACATAACGTGAATGTTGGTTGTGAGGTCACTGCTGTGCCAGTACCTGATAGGCCATCAGCAGGCACGTGACGTGGATGTTGTTTGTGAGGTCAGATCCCTGCTAGTGCCTGGTAGGCCAGCAGCAGGTCTGGGACGTGGATGTTGGTTGTGACGTCACTGCTGTGCCCATCCCTGATAGGCCAGCAGCAGGCACCTGACGTGGATGTTGTTTGTGAGGTCAGAACCGTGCCAGTCCCTGATAGGCCAGCAGTATGAAACTTACTTGGCTGCTTGTTGTGACGTCACTGCTGTGCCAGGCCATTATAGGACAGCAGAAGGAATGTGACGTGGATGTTGGTTTTGAGGTCACTCCTATGCCAGTCTCTGATAGGCCAGCAGCAGGCACATGTTGTGAGTGTTGGTTGTGAGGTCAATGCGGTGTCAGTCCCTCATTGGCCAGCAGCAGGAACATGACCTGGATGTAGTTTGTGAGGTCAGAACCATGCGAAGCCCTGATAGGCCACCAGCAGGTCTGAGACGTGAATGTTGGCTTTGAGGTCACTGTTGTCCCAGTCCCTGATAGGCCAGCTGCAGGCTCCTGGTTTGATTTTTGTTGTGACGTCACTGCTGTGCCAGGCCGTTATAGGACAGTAGCAGGAACATGACGTGGATGTTGGTTGTGAGGTCACTCCTGTGCCATTCTCTGATAGGCCAGCAGCAGGCACATGTTGTGAGTGTTGGTTGTGAGGTCAATGCGGGGCCAGTCCCTGATAGGCCAGCAGCAGGCACATGACTTGGATGTTGGTTGTGAGCTCAGATCCGTGCTAGACCCTGATACGCCAGGAGCAGGTCTGGGATGTGGATTTTTGTTGTGAGGTCACCGTTGTGCTAGCCCCTGATGGGCCAGCAGCAGGCACCTGGCTTGACTGTTGGTTGTGACGTCACTGCTTTGTCAGTCCCTGATATCCCAGCAGCACGCCCGTGACGTGGATGTTTTTTGTGACGTCACTGCTGTGCCCGTCCCTGATAGACCAGAAGTGGGCACATGACGTGGATGTTGTTTGTGAGGTCAGATCTGTGCCAGTCCCTGATAGGCCAGCAGCAGGAACATGACGTAGATGTTATTTGTGAGGGCGCTATTATGCCAGTCCCTGATAGGCCAGCAGCAGGCTTGTGACATGGATGTTGGTTGTGACGTCATGGCTGTGCCCGTCCCTGATAAGCCAGCACCAGGTACCTGGCTGGGCTGTTGGTTGTGATGTCACTGTGGTGCCAGTCCCTGATAGGCCAGCAGCTGGAACTTTGCTTGACTGCTGGTTGTGACATCACTGCTGTGCCCATCGCTGATAGTCCAGCAGCAGGCACCTGACGTGGATGTTGTTTGTGAGGTTAGAACCATGCCAGGCCCTGATAGGCCAGCAGCTTGAACCTTACTTGGATGCTCGTTGTGACGTCACTGCTGTGCCAGGCCATCATAGGACAGTAGCAGGAACGTGATGAGGATGTTGCTTGTGACCTAACGGCTGTGCCCGTCCCTGATAGGACCACAACAGGCCCGTGATGTTGATTTTAGTTGTGATGTCACACCTGTGCCAGTCCCTGATAGGCCAGCACCAGGAATATGTTGTGAGTATTGGTTGTGAGGTCACTGCTGTGCCAGTCCCTGATAGGCCAGCAGCAGGATCATGACCTGGATGTTTTTTGTATTGATCACTATTATGCCAATACCTGATAGGCCAGCAGAGGCCCATGACGTGGTTGTTGGTTGTGATGTAACTGCTGTGCCAGTCCCTGATAGGCCAGCAGTGGGCACATGATGTGGATGTTGTTTGTGAGGTCACTGCTGTGCCTGTCCCTAATAGGCCAGCAGCGGGCACATGTTGTGAGTGTTGGTTGTGAGGTCAATGCGGTGCCAGTCCCTGATACGCCAAGAGGATGCACCTAGCTTGAGTGTTAGTTGTGAGGTCATTGCTGTAGCAGTCCCTGATAGGCCAGCAGCAGGAACATGACGTTAATGTTGTTTGTGAGGGTGCTATTATGCCAGTACCTGATAGGCCAGCAGGGGCCCGTGACATTGATGTTGGCCAGCGTGTTGGTTGTGAGGTCACAGCTGTGCCAGTTCCTGATAGGCCCGCAGCTGGCACATGACGTGGATGTTGGTTGTGAGGTCACAGCTGTGCCAGTTCCTGATAGGCCAGCAGAGGAACCTGGCTTGCATGTTAGTTCTGAGGTCACAGCTGTTCCAGTCCCTCACTGGCGAGCTACAGCCACATGACTTTGATGTTGACTGTGATGTCATGGTTGTTCCAGTTCTTGCTAGGCCAGCAGTGGGCACCTGGCTTGGATGTTGATTGACAGGTTAAGGCTTTGCCAGTCTCTGATAGGCCAGCAGCTGGCACATGATGTTGATGTTGGTTGTGAGGTCACTGCTGTGCCAGTCCCTGATAGGCCCGCAGCTGGCACATGACGGGGATGTTGGTTGTGAGGTCACAGCTGTGCCAGTCCCTGATAGGCCAGCAGGAGGCACATCACATTGATGTTTATTGTGAGGTGACTGCTGTGCCAGTCCCTGATAGGCCAGTAGCAGGAACCTGCCTTCATTTTTCATTTTGAGGTCACTGTTGTGCCAGTCACTGATAGGTCAGCACAAGCACCTAGCTTGGGTGTTGGTTGTGAGGTCAGGGCTATGCCAGTCCCTGATAGGCCAGCAGCAGGCACATGACGTGGATTGTGGTGTGTGGTCATGGTTGTGCCAGTCCCTGATAGGCCAGCAGCAGGCACCTGTTTTGGCTGGTGGTTGTGTGGTCACTGCTGTGCCAGCCCCTGATAGGCCAGCAGTAGGCACCTGGCTTTTGTGTTGGTTGTGAGATCACTGCTCTGCCAGGTCCTGATAGGCCAGTAGCAGGAACATGACGTCGTTGTTGCTTGTGAGGTAACTGCTGTGCAAGTACCTGATAGGCTAGCAGCAGGCACATGTCTGCTCTTGGTTGTGAAGTCACGGCTGTGTCAGTCCCTGATAGGACAGCAGCAGGCACAATCTCGCCAGTTAATGCTGGATATTGTTATTGAAAAGATCTTGCGCTGGTGAATAAAGCAACTAGCTAAAGCCCCTCTGGATTATTTTACTGTCTGTCTTTTAACAGCATACATAACAGTGCAACAGCATATATAACAGTGCAACAGTAAAATTTGGTGTAGTCGGCAGGATAGCACAACAGGGACCAGCCCACAGTGACAACCAGCTGCCACCCTTACAGGAGAGGGGCTCGCGTGTGCCCAAGGGGCGCTGAGGGTCTCCTGATGGATGGCACCCATGGTCTCACCCCGTCTTTACTTGTGGGAGCCACGGTGTCTCCTTCTAAAGGCCCTTGTTGA
>VWPW01008029.1:287400-322393 GCA_013389825.1 Crypturellus undulatus | reverse complement strand
CTCCACTTGTCCCCTTGCTGGTATTTGCGTGGGTTTCCTAGGGCTTTCCATGTGGTGTCTTTTTTGGAGATGGGACTTATTGCTCCAGAGAGACTGAGTAGTAAAGAGATGGGCTGACTAGTGCAGGAGTCAAGATAGTCCCTTGGGATGTGAGCGGGATTCATGGTGCTGCTCTGGTAATGGATACTTGAAAAGGGAGGGGAAAGGAAGGCACATCACTAATTGGGCTGTGTCGTTCACTCTAATGACAGTGCTTTTCAGCCTAAAATTCCATCCTGCTCCCAGGAAATACTATATGCCCAAAGTGGTATACCCTTAAGCAAGGGCCAAGGGCTAAACTGAAACTTTTAACAAACGAACAAACAAAAAAAAAAAAAAAAAAAAACAAATGCAGGTAAATTAATACTTTCAGTATCTGTTCTCATTGCTGCAAGGGAATCCGGCTGTACTGTGGCTACTAGGTCTCCTAAATGTCTCCTAGCTTCAGAGGCAGTCAGCTTTCCAGAAGTTGAACATGCTCCTGATGCAGTTAGTTCTGTTTCTAACTTGAGTGTTGATACATCCCTACAGCAGGGCATAGGAAAATGACAGCAGGCAACATGAACCTCAGAAGTGCACCCTGATATTTGGTGCTAAGCAAGTAGAGAAGAAAGAGAGGTAGAGAAGGAAGAGAGTGTTTCCATCACTTGAGGTCAGCTCAAGTGATGGAGACAGTTCAGTCCTTGCAGGTTGACTTTGGTTTACGTTGCAGTCACAGGGATCCTGGATATCTGGGAAGACACCTTGTAGGCAGATGCGCGCTCACCCTGGCCTAGGAACTTTGGTACCAAAGACTTCAGAGAGCTGCAGTTGTGCTACAGCCAATTCGAAGTCATCTAATACATTTTCCAATATCCTGTGAGCAGGAGTAATGTAACTGTGATGCTTTTTCTTTTATCCCTGACATTCATCATAAAAAGGAAAGCAATGATGTTGTGACTCAGCCAACCTGAACGAGCCTGACAGTTCTTTTCTCTGATGATCTGGGACTGGGTTGTGATACGGAGTCATTTACTCTTAGTTGGCTTTCAAGCAATAAGGTCTTCAGAAATGCCTCTGGTATAGTAAGGATGAGGGCACTTAGCAAAAGCCAGTCCTTGTGCAAGTCATACACACATGCACACACACACACAAGCTGCAAGAAGCTCCTTATTCTTATTTGAAACATAGCATCAACACACACAAAAAAAGGAGTTGGGAAAATGCCTCATTACAATGTGAGTTTTTCCATGCTAAAGTGCTTCTACAAAAAGCATCTTGGGACTCCATGTTTATTCCCTGCTCAATGACTTCTAGACTGGAGTTGCTTTATTTTCAAGTCAACATTTCTTTTTCCCACTGCCAGTTGTATAAACTCAGCTGGATTCTGGAAATCAAGCAGCGTTTTCTCCCTCCAGACTGCCGTCTCCAGTAGTATTCTGCAGTCAGCACATGGGAAACAGCTTTATTGGTGATATTTGAGTCAATTTAGAAACCAGTTCTTTCCACTGTTCAGTGACCCTACATGCTCAGAGTGGCGAAACCCTGTTCCTCTAAAAAAACAAGGCACATGCAGCCTTGAGAAAGAAGGAGCTGCTTTTTACCTTGTCATGGTGGTGACTGCAGACTTTCCTTTTATATTTCTGTTTCCCATATTCATATTTAAAGTTTGCTCCAAATTTTGGTTCAAGGGAGCTCCTTACATAAATCCTAGAGTGGTTTAGACTGGAAGAGACGGTCGTCTAGTTGAACCTCTGCTCACAGCAGACCTAGCCTGGGTTAGGTCACAGCCTTGTAGCTGAGTTTCAGTCATCTTCAGCATATCAGCAAGCTGGAGATTGCACACCCAGTGCTTGACCACCCCTGTCGTGAAGGTTATTTTTCTAATATCAGATTGGAATTTCTCTCTGCAACCTGTGGCCACTGCCTGTCATTTCACAGTGCACCTCTGGGGTTTCAACTCTGTGCCAAATAGAGAATAAAATAGGGAATAATCTCTTCTCCTGAGGTGCTAGCTACACTTTTTCTAATGCAACACCATGCAGTTGGCCCTCATTGCTGCAAGGGGTTGCTGCTGACTCCTGTTCGACTGGTTGTCCACCAAGACCCCAGGTCTTTTCATGCAGAGCTGCACTCCCCTCATGTCCAACACTGGCACTTCCAGGGGATCACTAGAATCTGGAATCCAGCTACATGGATATTAAGAAAAAAGGCATGGAAAAAAACCATCCACGATCTGTCACGAAGGAGCAGAGCAGAGCTGCTTCTTTCTGTAGTTCTGCTGATTCTTTCTCCTTCCCTCGTGCAGTAGTCCTTAAAAAATTGCACAGCATCAGCTGTAAGGATACCATTGCAGCTTGCAAACATACTATGTTAAACTGTTAGTGTGAGGCTGCACACTTGACCCTGTAGGTTCCTGGAATGATTTCTGCTGAATCCTCATGATATCAGAAGAGTCTGAAAGGCTACAACCAGTATTAAATAAAACCTTTTTTTTCCTTTTTTTTTTTCTTTTTCCATAAAAGTTCACTTTCCTTGAGCGACTGTTCCACAGATGTAAAGGCCCTAGGAATGACGTCCTAGTTTCTAGCCTTCATTTCTGTTTCTTATCTTCCTTCAATTTTGCTAGTTTTACTACCTCGAATGAAGTGTTGATATCCTTTCAGTATTTATAGACTGTTACAAAGTCCGCACCATAGGTTATGTTTAGTCAAACTGTATGTTTATCTGACTGTTTTAATCTCTCTTGGTTAGTTCTTTCCAGCACTACAATAATTTCTTATGCTTTCTCTGGATTTCCTTATCTCGAACAATTAGTTATCCTCTCTCTCTGGTACTGGGAGTTCAGTGAAAAAGCAATCATGGAAGCAAGCTTTTCTTGTGTCATTTTTTTTTCCATCAGAACATTCACTTCAATTATATTTCATCGGTGATTTTAGTTTTTTTTTTTTTTTTTGCCGCTTCTGATACAAGCATTAAATGCAAGTTTTGTGCAACTGTGTCAGCAAATCTTAGCTTGACCTGAGGACTTTGGTG
This sequence comes from Crypturellus undulatus, assembly GCA_013389825.1. NCBI lineage: Eukaryota > Metazoa > Chordata > Aves > Tinamiformes > Tinamidae > Crypturellus > Crypturellus undulatus. The sequence goes on along the minus strand of VWPW01008029.1, from coordinate 319,339 downwards.
ATTCAAAGCCACATCTGTAGCTCTAGGCTGAAGTGAAGGAGCGACGCACAGACTTGCATGTGCAAATAAAGTGCCTCTGCAACAGGGCCATTCCCAACTTCATCTTAAATAACATTCAGGAACCAAGGGGACATTTTCTGAGGAAGTTACAGTGCTGCTTGAAACTGAAATACTGGCTGATAAGTTTGTTTTGTGGCACTTGGATGTATCCTGGTGCCCTGGTAGGACCTTCTCAATGAGAGTTTTCCACAGGATGCATGTGCTGCTCTGTGTGATGGTACTGATGGACGTGGTTACGAAGGAGAAGGAGTAACTCAGGTAGAACAAGTTGAGATTAATTAATTTAGGAGCTGTTCAAAATGCCTGGGGCACCCAGAGGAGCTGGCAGCCAACGGCCCTCCTGGGAAAAAGGGAAAACAGCTCCATCAGCACCGTGGATATCCGAAGGAGCATTTGCTGCCTTGGCCTGGGATCCAGCCCTCCGTGCTCTATCCTGTGCACATGTATGACTGGTACCACCCCAAAGGGACCCAGTTATGGACAATTACACTCCAGGGCCAGCAATGCTTTTGCTCAGCCCTGCTCTTTCCATTCATTCTCTTGAACTCTCCATCAAAAAAAAAAAAAAAAATGTAAACCAGATATCAGCATTTCCACCCTGAATTTCCAGGGGGAAGAGGCGGGTTAGTTTGCCAAGCAGCAATAAAAGGCTAAGAGGAGGCTAATTTAACAGTATAGAAATGGAAACGGAATAGAGAGCGAAATGGAAAAGCCCCGGGGGGTGAACTGTGATTTCCGAGCTCCCCCCAGAGGCTCGCCGGGGCGGCGGCACCATCGAGCCCGGCGCTCCCTGCCCGTGTTCAGCTTTAATTCTCGCTTTTGGTTTTTTTTCTTTCTCTTTTTCTTTCTTTCTTTCTCCAAGAAAGCTGTAGGTAAAACATTTATCATTTGCAGAAAATATTCAGGCTTTTCCTCCTCTTCCTCCTCCCCCCCCGCTTCCCTTTTCCTGTGTTTTTCCCTTCCCTGTTGGAGGGATTTTGTTTGTGGAACAGGCCACAGCTCCACCACTATCTGCTAGGCAAAAAAAAAAGGCAAAAAAAAAAAATATATCACCCCTCGTCTTGCATTAAATGACTGACTGGAGTCAGTCATTGATCCTGTTATAGATTCCAGGATAAAAAAAAAAAAAAAAGCAAAAACAAAAAGAAAAAAGAAACCCCTCCAAATTTTATTTCAAGCAATTCTAACTGCTTTATTTTTGGCGCCAGCTTTTTAGGAGCCACTTCAGGTTAAAAGAGATTTACAGATGGCTGCGTATGAACGAGCATCCCTCATTCATGCCCAGGCTGTTCAGGCACCGCTGGCATCGCAGCATGGGTAGGGAAGGAGAAGGGGAGCTCATATGTGATCCTTCCAGGGACTTGTTTTGGACTTGTTTTTTGCCTCATGTGTTATTTTTTTTACCTCCCTGTTCTTACTGACTAGATTCCTGGCCAAACTGAACTCCTACCTGTTGGGAGCCCAGTTTCGTGTCTCTCGGTAATGTTTGCTCCTGGCTGAGTCAGAACTTCTGCAGCTGTGGGCAATGCACCCCGTTTTGCTTCATTTTGGCTAAGTTTCTCCTGCTTCCACCCCACTCCCTTTCTTTTTCTCCCCAAAACAGTGGTCTGTAGTGGTGAGGAGAAATGGGCAGCAAAGAGCAACATCAGCTAGCCTGATTTTCTGGTATTTCACTCCTCTTTTCATGCCGTCTGTGAGTTTTCTGGCTGTACCTCGCCGCTCTAATGTGATTAAGCCCCATAACTGCCTATAATGGAAAGGGATGGANTCTGTAGTGGTGAGGAGAAATGGGCAGCAAAGAGCAACATCAGCTAGCCTGATTTTCTGGTATTTCCGTCCTCTTTTCATTCTGTCTGAGTTTTCTGGCTGTACCTCACCTCTCTAGTGTGATTAAGGCCCCTAACTGCCTATAATGGACAGGGATGGAGTGTGAGGTGTTTTTTCTTCACTTGAAGAAGCAAACTTGGAGGAGTTCCTTTACCTGTTAGCAATCACCTTACTCCAAACTTGAGCCAGAACAGGATAAGTGGGACCATTTGGGAAGTCTGGGCTCAAGCCGTGAGTAATCCTGTCAGGGCAAATGTTCTCGGGGCTCTTATCTGGCTGGTTTTGAGGTGGAGATGGCCCCATGCCGTGTGTATCACCCAAGGTGATTCCCTTAGCTGTTGTCAGGAGATTCCTTTTCGGCAGGAAAGACAAGGGTAGGTACATTTTTAAGTCTGATGTTTTCCTAACCAATGAGATTTATTGAGACTTATTCAATATCTTTTTTTTTTTTTGGCCCTTCATGGTTTGAATATTAAAGGCTGCAAAATGTTCTTTGGAAGCTACATTTGACGTCAGTAGAGTTCTCCTGAGGAGCTGTGCCCCAGGGTCGTGCATCTACTGGTCAGCAAAATAATATCACGCAACATGAGAGAGGCTGTGGCACTTGTTTATAATGAAACAGCTGCTGGAGCCGACCTGACCTAAAACTGGCCTGTTTGGCATTTCTTACCAAGAAACCTGCCTTCTCCGTAACTGTGAAGTTAAATGGAGATCGAATTAGAGCACCTTTTTTTGTCTTTTTAGGTAGTTTAAATCCAAAATTTTAAGTAAATGATAAAAAAAAATCACAAGCTCTTTGACTGTTCCAGGCAGTGATGTATAAACAAGAAATAAATAGCTGGTGGCTAAGTCCTCAGCATGCCATGAGTAATAATGCTATGTTAGATTAAAAGGACAGTAATACACTTCAGCATGTGCGGGTATCATTCATAATAAAATATTACATTTAAAGTGTGCTGTTTATTGGGCAGTATCCAGTTAAATTTGACTTATTTACTGGATATGAAACACCTATAAAATAATAAAAAAAGTCTCTGTGAGTGTGTCAGTGGGTAAATACATGAGTTAACAGACATTTAATAAAACTCAGAGGCTAAGAAAATTCTGCTTTTCTATTTTTCTTTCAGAAGGTTGTTAAAGAGCATGAAGCACTATGGAAAACAGACATGTTTATGAGGCAGTTGCACTGCTTCTAACTCAAGGAGGTTTTAATACCAATTGTCATTAGAAAGTATACATTGAAGACTTATTTTAAATATATAGGCAAGTATATGATAATGGTAATGATAATCAAAAAATCCACAGAAATATTTCAGAATTAGATCTCTGTTGATATTTTGTTAAGGTAATTTTTTTTTTACTTTACAGATCATAACTTTTCAATAAAAGAAAATGAATTTTAAGAACAACACTGACATTCACATTCTGATGGAATTGACTCAAATAATCAATCCCCTTGTCTGCATCATTCAACTTCTCATGAGCAGCTTCATTTCTCTTCTCTTTCCCCTTGATTTGAGTATTCAGAAGTACCACTGCTTTGTCGTAAACAGAAGAGTCCATTTTTAGCATCTTCAGCAAAATGATGTTTGGCGGGAAGAGGAAATGAAACAGTGAAACCTAGCAAAGACAGACATAAGGATTTGTTTTTCTTCTAGCCAACATGCTACTAAAATGTTTAGTGAAAATGATAGAGATATTTATAATTGACACAACACTTACTGTTTGCTTTCCCAACTAGGCATATCAGTCAGTCACAACCTGATTTCCATCCCAAACCCTCAGTGGAGTCTTCTCTACAACTATCTCCAGCCTCTTACAACATTACAAGGTGAAGCCCCTCAACTAAAATCCACGTAACTCCATCTAAACCTCACTTACTCTTTTAGACTTTTCTCTGCTTTAATATCTACTGAGCACTGATCGTTAACAGGTGTCCAGCAAGAGGGAAGGTGGACTCGTATTTATGGTGTTAAAAGCGGGTAGGGTTCCCGTTGCACCTTCTTGAGAGGTCAGCTCGTCCCTTTCTGGCCTGTGGCAGATCATGATGCTTTTAAGAAGAGTTTAAAACATTTTGAACAAGTGCAGAGCAGTGTTTCAAATCTGAGCTAACTATGTGGTTTAGTGGATATATTTGGGGTGGAAAGCCTGTTAATTTTGCTTCCTCTCCTCTTTGTTTTGCTGGCTCATTCTGGGCAAGTGGCTTAAATTCTTAAGTTCTTAACAAATGAAGAAATCTGCCTCAGTTTTCCCATCTGACTGTAGCAGGTCAACCTCTTCCTTCTTTCCTGAATCCTTCGTGAAGATGATTTACTTAATATTTGTAGAGTTCTGTGGGAGTGAAGAAATACATCCAAAAGTGCTAATTATGAACCCAAGTGATGAAATGCTGTTGTGCACAATAATTCATTTTTTGCTGGATGAATTGGCTAGTGGCAAATTAGCTAATGTTCAAAACAATTCATTCTGAGGTCCCGCTTAGCTGGGTTTATCAGCCATTGAATTATTAGCCCAGCAGCTTGTTACGTATTACACAATGAAGCTATCGAATATGCATCAGCAAAGTGTCTATTAGCAAGACAAGATGGGTGTCATGCTCTAAGTTGCAGCCAAGCCCAATTACCACGCGAGAACGCGTCTCGTGTTTGGCGGCTGCCAAGCATTTCAATTGCATATTAATGGAGTTAACTCCATTGAAGTGGTGCTGCCATCCTGTTCCCGGTTCCTTTTTCTCTGGCAGTTCTGTGTGTCAGCAGTGATAGGAGTGCTCAGAGGGTTTTTTTTCCCACCTAGAGGCAGGATTAATTGCCCTTTGAGGATACTCTGCTGTCTGCAGTGACTAGAGAGGGAGCCTGATGTGATCTGAGAGGTGCCGCACTGTTGGGCTCGGTCTCTATACTGGCTCTGGGATCCGATTTAGGATCCGATCTAATATCTCTGCGGGACAACATGCTCTGCCATGGCATTTATTGTGTGTGCAGCAGGCTCCTTGACTTTGGGGAGATGCTCTTAGTCTCTTAGACAGCAAATGTCTATGGCCTTGTTGCCTGCTTTCCAAAGGTCTGGTGAGCCAGGATACCTATCCTGCCAAGGGAGGCTGTGGGCTGCTCTGGAGCACGGCTGAGCTTGGGAGCTGGCCATGCTCTACAGCTTCACTTCTGTCCCTACCATCTCTATAGATTTGGTAGAGGTAGGAATAGCAAGCTTGCTCTGTAGAGATTGTCCTCTCTTTCCCCAGCTTTAAGGTTTTCTTCTACTGCTGAAAATCTCCAGCCTGGCCTCTGGACAGAGGAACTGACACAGTCAGGCTTTCCCATACCAGGGGTTTCAAGTCAATGTTAGATGACCCACATGATGGGATTTCTTCTTTCTTAGCCTTCAGGCTGCTAGTACAAGAGAGGGATTAGACCCACATCCGATCTTCCCAGGTAATCTGGGCCAAACAGGCTCTTTTGTTTCAAGAACAGGACTGAAGAGGCTTTAAGGATGGCTGCACAACTACAGTCACAGGCAAAGGCAGAAGTTTGGCTGCTTTAGGCTGTGAAGGTTTCATTGAGTTCTGAGAAAAAGCTTGAAGCTGAATTCAGTCTTGTTCTAATAGAGAGCAAGATCTGCCATAAAAAATGCTCCCTGTACGTTGCTTTCCCTTGGCCATATGAATTTAGGACCAGCTCTGATCCAAAACAGTGTCTATGCTAAGAAAGGGAATATCTCCATTGCTGAAGCTACTTTCCACAAGCAAATCCCTTGGTTTATGCTCTGTTCAGCATGTGAGAAAAAACATTCAGAGGGGCTGACCTGCTGTTTTTTAATTGCCGCTGCTCTGTAGCTAGAGAGATTTGCAGGCTCCCAGTTGAAATGTCAGAGCAAAATTGCTCTTTATAAGCTTCTAAGAAGAAACAGAGTATGTGGGAGAGTAGGGCCAAGAGGGCCAAGAGAGAACAGTTCATCCGTTTTCCTTAGGAATAAGATTGGCGTGTGAATTAATTTGGGAATGGACTGTAGAGATTTATCACAGAACCTCATGGGTTTTACTTCTGAGTAAATAAATGCTCTAACAGACTTTGACTCTCAGACCTCTCCCTTTTATTTATTTATTTATTGAGGAGGTCTTTTTACAGCCAAACCACCCAATTTTTCCCTGTCTGTACGGTTTACATGTGTAGGTCCTAAGGGACTGTTCTGATGCTGGTGACTTAGAATCAGTTTTTCTGGATTTCTGCACAGTGAAAATCTCTCAAGGTAGCATTTAAAAAATACCTTCAGCGCTGTGAGGCTGAAGGTTTGGTTTGTGAAAGGTTTAGGTTTGTCAAAGAAATCCTCAGCACTGAAGATCCACTGTTAGAAAAGGGGCTTGGGGGATTCTCTGGAGACAGACAAAGGTTTAACCCCTGAAACTCAAGGATCCCACAACTCTTTTAGGGATAGGGCAAAATATGCTTCTACCTGCACAGNGAGGTCTTTTTACAGCCAAACCACCCCATTTTTCCCTGTCTGTACGGTTTACATGTGTAGGTCCTAAGGGACTGTTCTGATGCTGGTGACTTAGAATCAGTTTTTCTGGATTTCTGCACAGTGAAAATCTCTCAAGGTAGCATTTAAAAAATACCTTCAGCGCTGTGAGGCTGAAGGTTTGGTTTGTGAAAGGTTTAGGTTTGTCAAAGAAATCCTCACTGTTAGAAAAGGGGTTTGGGGGATTCTCTGGAGATAGACAAAGATTTAACCTCTGAAACTCAAGGATCCCACAACTCCTTTAGGGGTAGGGCAAAATATGCTTCTGCCTGCACAGGTTTGCCCCATGAATGGGATGTTCATGCAGAATATCATCAACTGACTCAGATTTGCCTGTGATTTGTGAACAAGAGGCTTTGGATTGTTATGCAAAATAGTATGTTTTGTTTGTTCAGCTGTTTGTTTCTAATGAGGAAAGAAACAGTGAAAATCTCTTTTAAAGATCTATTTCTCTGAGGCAGTTTTGCAAAACCAAGAGGATCAGGTAACTGAAAAAAGGAAAAGACTATGGGATACTTATGTGAATGAAACATTGAGGGATTTATCTTGCTGCTTCTTTTCACTTTCTGCAGATAGACGATGCTCAGAAGATCTTTCTATAGTCACACAATCTCTTTGCATGGATTTAATAGGAATTCTGAGAGATTTTCTGGTATTAGATCAGTTCATTAATATACTTGAGAGCTGCTAGTCCCTTAAAGACTTCTTTTTTTTTCTTTTTTTTCTGAGCTCCTCACTTCTTGTGACTTGTCTGAAAATTGTTTTCATTGAAATGTAACTAACTTGAGACCCATTCTGAGATGTCAGAACTATTTAAACTAGCAAATATTTATTACAGAATTTAACCTTGAGCTACTTGGGGTTACAAGAAGCACAGAACTAGGTATAAATTATGAGGAAGATGTGAGGTGAGTGAGAGGTAGCACTCTTGGTGGCTTTATGATTCCAGGAAGGAGAGAAATGTGAAATGGAAGGTGAGCCAAAATTAGAGACCCTTAGAGACTCTAATAAATCTGAGAGGGGAGTCATTAGTGTGAGACTTTTGAGTAACTGCCCATCTCTTGTGCCATCTAGGGAGTTCTTTGTAAATCAGGGCATGTGACCCTGATTTTTTCCTTGCACTGTCATATACGCAGGTGTAACCTGTGACATAAATCACAGAGGTGATCTCTTTTGGTAGCATTTTACCAAAACTCTGAAGAGATGTGAATGCAAAACTCACAGAGGTTATATGGAATTTTGCCTTATGGTTTCCCTTTGTAACTCTGGAGTTTCATTGCCCAGTTGCAGGTTCTATTTCTTTTGCATTTCCCTGATGCGATCAAATGAAAGGAGTCTGAAAGAGTTACAGCCTCATTCATACCAAAACTCAAGCCAAATGTAGGGCTAAACAGGCTGCCCTGTGATTGAAGCTTGTGAACATCCACCTGCATCCCTCTCCTACGTCAAAACAGCGCTGGTGGGGGATTACTTCCATGGTAGGAGATCAAGGACCCCGCTGTGCTGTAATTCCTTCTGCTGATTTAGGTTCCACACCTGATAATGCCCTGTGTAGCCTATCGCTAGTTCCAAGGCCATCTTTGACCTTGGGGAGGTTAATCCTCATTTATGCTAGTCTGAAAACAAAATCAAATCCATATGTTCAACCTTGCATGTGGCTCCGAAAGTAGCATGGATAGGTCCGATGTTAGAGTCATATCTCCGTCTCCTTGGGTAGGTGGAATTTTGCCAGGACTAGAGGGGAAATGTTAGCTGGCACTTATGAAAGCAAGGACATTTATAATTTCTCCTTTCCACCTTCTCTCCTCCCATCTAGGTTAGACACCTGGAGAACCTTAGGACTTTTATCTTCAGTTTTGTTTTGTTCAATGAGCGAAGAAATGGAAAGACTGATTTTGATTTAAATGTCAGATGACAGAGTTATAGTCTTGCCAGTGCCAGGGGTGCCCTGTTATTTAAAAGAAGCATCTGTGCAAGAATAAGTACCCACAACAAAGCCAAGGTCCCAGACAGCAAAATTAAAGCGATTCTAGCCATCCAGAAAACATAAAGCATCAGGATGCCTGAACCTGTCTCTGAAGCTTCAACTTTTCTTGAAGCTGGAGGATGAGGGTGACAGGTTGTTCTAATCCTCTGACTCACATACCAGCTTGTTCTTCAGCAAGTTTGTGAACCACAGGGTGCATCAATGGTTCTGAGAGAGTGCAGGGGACAGGGACCTTCAGCAGGAGGTGACTGTGGGTTCTCAAGTGTCTGTCACTCATTTCACTCTGCTGGATAATACGATGGGGCTGGTCTTGGTAGTCTTGGATTCTTTGTAAAGCTGAGGTTTCAGCTTACCTAAAAACTGTGGCACACCTGCAACCACGTCTGAAATATGAGTGGCTCTTGAACTATTCAACTCTCTTTTTTGGTGGGAATTTAAGTAGACTTCACTAAAACTATTGGCTATTCTTGGCTGTTCTGAAGTAGGAAGGAGAGCAAATATCACACTTTGGCAAGCCTCAGAAAGCCCTTGCCAGCTTCAAAGAAGGAAGCACAGTGGATATCTTCTAACCAAAGCTACATGATCACATCACTGTCTGTGTTAGATAGGTCTCTAGCAAAGCTTAGCTCTGTTTCTAGAGCTTCACTTGGAAGTGTAAAGTGAACCTATGAAGCATCATTGCGCGTCTGATTTCTTCCCATAAACGGGCTTTGACAAGCTTTCTGCTTCCAAGAAGCCCTGCAGCACCATTTTGGGGCAATGGCAGTGTCCTTAGTTGAAGGGTGAGACTGCAAACTCTCAACCTCGGTCCCAAAGGGGTTTGCTGGGAGCAGGGCACAACGTGCCTGACTCACCTTGTGCGCGACTGGCGCGCCACGCTGTGCTGCGAATGACCCAGCAGAGGCTGAGTAATATCCACAAGCCTAGTGATGTCTCAGGGAGAGAGCTCTGAACTCCAGGCACCGTGTAGTGCAGCAGAATAATGGGAAATAAGTTCTGATGGAAGGGAGGGTAACAGTAAAGACAAAAAATCCCTTCTAGATCAAGAGGTTAATATGGGGCAGACCAGTGAAGTGTTGCTGATAGAGGTGTAGATAGGCCATGAAAAATTCACAAGCGAACATCTTGAGCCTCTGTCAGACTGCAAAATGTTGACTTTAATCCCCTGAGCCCCTGATGTCATTGCCAAGCAGCAGATCCTGAGCCGTTCAGAAGAGCAAGAGTCGGAGCTGATGGTCAGGCTGATTTCCCTGCAGCTCTATTCCAGGATCTGCTGATTTCTGTGTCTCACTCGGATTTATTATGTGGCAGGAGGTCTAATGTGTTTGCTCTGAAAATGTGAAGCCAAGGCCTCACCCAAGGGCTGGCGGGAATATGTGTGCTAACTGCGCTCAGTGCCGGAGACACTGAACTTGGGGAGCTTTTCATTGGATTTCTCTAGAAGCAGGAGGGATATATATAATCCTAAAGATCCTAAATATCTGCGGGGGTCTCTGACATAGCAGTAATGTTGTAACTACTCCACATCTCTTAGGATTTGGTCTACACTACAGAATTTTACTTCATGACACATTTTCTTAATTATAAATTTCCCGAGCATCTTCTCTTTACCTGAGGGGAAACTGCACAACTTCATTTCTATCAATTCTAACCTCAAGTGTCCAAAGGTTGCTCTTTTTGTGGATAGAGATTTAAAACCTCATACCTAGGGTGTGTGTGCAGTGGAAAACTGAGAAATCTCCCACCGTGTCAGGCAGAGAGAAGACACGGGGCACTCTGAGAGTCAGAGGGGCAGGATAATGATTAACTCCAATGTGTCTTGATGCTGCCTCAGCTTGAAGGTTGTGTCAGCAGTCTCCCTCCCTCTCCAAGGCAGATTGCTAGCTGTCTCACCGGTGTCAGAGGGCTGATTGCCTGGTGTTTATAAAGTGATGGAAATCCTACAGTGAAAGGCTGAGTGCTATTTCACAGTTGTAACAAGTCCCGATTTGTGCAAGCCGTAACTCCAGTGACAACAGTATGTCACTCACATTTTAAGCCTAATCGTATTTAAACTTGTCTATACAGGAGGAGAAACCATGAGACAGAGGGAGAGACATGAGAAGAGTTATAGTTACCTACCCACCTGCGTGGCTTACTTGTTTAGAGACAAAGTAAGGAGTTAAATCCGAGCAGACTTTTATGGATTTGATCCCTAGGAAACCTTTTTTGCTCGCCCTGCGTAAGAAATGTTGCACTAGTTGAATTTCCCTATTTCATGTCCCTGGACTGGGGTCTGAGTGTTCTCTTGGAGGCATGAGTTGTGTTCCCACCTCTCGGAGATGCAGCCTTCTCCAGCGTGCACCTTCTCCAAGACAGAAAAAGCCAGATCCATTTTGCTGGCATTTCAAGATCTGGCAACTGGATTCTTACACCAGCATGGAACATATGATGGCAATAGAAAGACTGATGGCTGTAACAAAAAAGAAAACAAAAATCACCAAGAGGACTTCACATCCCTTCTGGAATATAGGACCCTTCCTTTCGTGTTTCTGGGTATCTCGGCCTGATGGTGACAAATGGCCTTCGTGCAGCCATCTGTGCAGCACAAGATTTGCAGCCCTTGTGCTCAGAGCACCACTACTTTCTATGATTCAGGCTGCAGCAGGTGTGCAAGGCACTAGCACTGGTGTGACTGGAGGTTTTTGGCAGTGCTGCTTGGCAGCGGTGTAAACAGTGGCAAATGAAGCAACCCAAACCACGTAGGGCTCTTCTTAGCCATCCCCAACCCTCCAACATGTCCCGATAGTAATCAGGCTGCTATTTATCTTGTAAAACCCCAAATGTTTACTGTGACAATAAATTGATGGCTGTAATATGCTTCCCAATTTATTGGTAAATTTATATGTAAAATTAGTATGAAATACAGCATTCTTATTTCTGAGATAGAGCAGAGTAACAATATTGCCCACATCCATAGATCCTCCTTTGCAAAAAGATGAGGACTCCTACTATGTTTCATGCAGAAGTGTTCGGGCTTCTTTATTAGAGGTTTGGTGACCTTCCAGGTCCTGCATCCTTTCACATTCATTTCTTGCTTGTGTTAATAAACAATTGATTAATTCCATCTCCCTAGTTAGAAGCTAGTTGCAATGGTTCTATATGCTAGACCAACAAGGTGAAAAGGAGGCAATCACGGGTAATGTAGAAACTGTAGAGGAGTTCAGTCACTTGGTTGCCTCAATCTTCACTCCAAAGCTGTCTTCACACTGATTTGAGAAAGGTTTGGGTAGCAGAGTGAGGAGAGACATGTGGGAATTTCTTTCCTCTTCTGGGTGTTCATTTCTGAGTACCGTGGTACTGTTCCTACAGACAGAGTTTGTATCTGTAAGTCCAAATATATCTCATGAAACTGTCTCCCCTATGAATACATCATGCCAAAGCAGGTGATCCTAAAGGACTATGCTAAGACCAGGATCACAAATAATCCAGGATTATATTTCAGATTTTTTTTCCTTCTTTGCTCATGCATAGATGGATTGCTCATGGATTGCATAGAAGAATCAGAGGGAGAAGGCAAGGCAGATGCTGAAAGACAGCATCAAAAAGCAGTATGGCAATGAAGAGAGTAAGGCTCAGATGCTGCAAGGAGCATGTCATGAGTAATAAAACTCTACTATATCCTACCGAAAGGGACAGTTTTGTTCCTACAGCTTGGCTTCCGGAAGAGAGGCCCAGATCAGAGCAGTAGGAAGGTCTTCTAGGTGTCTTAAAGGAGCTAAGTAATTCAGTATTATATGGAGGTGCAAAGCCATCCTGTTTATCATGAAAGCCACCTGAAGAAATGGAATAATCATACAATTAAAATATAGTTTTTGTGATTTGTGATTGATCTGTTGAGTTCACTTTGCTTTGCTCAATTCACTTTGCTCATTGTATAACGAGAGCCCCAAAGGATTTTTGAAAGCATCCTTTACTCTCTGAAGCTCACTGGTGTTCATCTGGAAATTCATATCTGCAGGACATTATACTCTATCAGTGATTTTTCAGTGTTGTGTTTTGTTTCTCTAATAGAGCTGTTAAAAAAGATCACGGAATTAGAGAACCATCCAGGCACCATTAAAAGTGAAGAGTCAAAGAAAATTGTTTGCAAATATCTTTAGGTCTATTTGCCAAACACTTATAAACAATCAATACAGTTAAAGAAAATGAGTATGGTTCCCAAACATTCTGCTAACTAAAATGGGACTTTATTCATAATAAATACTATTTATGATGAATAATTTGACTAGAGAGAACTGGAGAGAGGCCAATGTATCCATCTATTTAATAGGAACTATCGGTGACCAAAGAATTATAGACTTCTCAGTCTTATTTCAGTAGCTGGAAGAATAACAGAGAAATTAATTAAAAATCAAGAAGTGAAGAAAAAGAACCAAAAGAACCAAGATAAAAAGTTGAGAAAGCAAAACACCATGGATTTTAAGGGCAAAATTCAGCATAATTCCATTCCTATTTTCTCGAGTGGAGGTAATAATCATTGCCTCTTTCACTTTTTTATACTAGGATCATAAGCAAACAGGGATGGTGACTTTCTCTTTTTGCAGGCAGCACTTTGTGTACAGCCACCTAATCTTTGCCGATGTCTTTGAACACTACTACACTTGAATACAAATAGTAAGTTTTGTCTCTGCTTTGATAAGATTAACAGCACAGCAGATAAAGGAGAACTGTAAATACAGTTAATTTATATTTTCAGTTTTTTTTTTTTTCTAAAAGCATCTTGCAAGAAGCTTTTAAGGGCATTTGGTGACTGGGTGGAGCGGGAAGGCAGAAGGATGTCTTCAACAGCAGTTAAGAGGAGAGAAAGAAAGAGGAAGGCTAAGAGTTCAATTCTCAGCATGGGAAGAGGTTAATAACAAGGTCCGTCCGGAATCAGGTTAGTGAAGAGTAGTGCGGAATAAAAGCCACTCCATAAAGGCTTAATAAACCTCAAAAATTGCCAACATGAATTTCAACACAGCCAAGTGCAATGCTGCTTGAAAGAACTGACTTAAACACCCCATACACACCCATGGGTTCTGCATTCATTCTCATCCTCCAGACCTCGGAGCATCATTACCAAGTGCTGAAAGATGGGATTCACTCAGGGCTCAGCAGGGCCCTGCAGCAGTGAAAGGACCACTCAGCTGAAGTAAGAAAAGTGTGGAGGAAGCTGTGCCTGATAATAATGATGTGGCTAATAATAATCCGATTAACTAATGCCTCGTCTATACCACCTGCTGCGTTCAGTCCTGCTCACCCTTTTGTTGAGAAGGGAAATGATAGCACAAATAAGAAAAAATGAGGGTGATCAGCAGCATGTGGTTCTTCTGTGTGATAAGAAGGGAAAGTGATGGGGTTTAATCCATATGGAAAGGAGATAAATAAGTTAGAAAGGAAGTATTTAACAGGGTTAATACTCATAGGGAAAAGCTCATTTGTTACTGTCTTTTGCTTTTTTGCCTTTTAATCTTTTTTTCAGGGAATGCTGAGTGTGTAGAAAAACCTGGAAAGTTAAAGGCAGTTCATTTCAGAGGGGAGGACTGTTTAGAAGGTGCATACCCACTGTTCCCAGGTTGTGGGCCTCAGTGGGAGAAGGATTTCCTGGAAAAAGATGTGTATTTTAGCAGTGTGTGATCTATCTGTCTACCTATCCGTCCACATTTTTTTAACTTATCCACGGGCTGTGAATATTCAAGTTTCATACTGACTGAAGTAGAATTATGAATGAGAAGGGAAGCAATGTGGGAATGTCACCCTTTCAAACGTGTTGGTATATACAGAATGTCTTGTGCACAGCAGTGATTGCAGCCTGGATTGCCCCTTTCTTAACTTCAAGTCATTCCAGTTTTATGATATTTAGGGTGTAGTCTTGGCTACCTAGCAATTCCCAGGTATGTTATGTCTTGGACCAACTTGGGATGACTCGGGCAGAGTTGAAAAGGTCTCACTGTCTGTTGCTGGGAGAAGCCCAACATTTTTGTTTCAGTTTCAGGCTCAGCTTCTGAGCTGCTTTTGGCCCTATGAATGAAGTATGGGTAACTGCATTCACCCCAGCTCTTGGGCAGGAAAGAGCTTGATAAATTTTCCCGAAGAGCAGCAAAATGAAATCCATACAACGCTGAAGACTGCTTTGAGAAATTGCCTGATTTCCCTGCAAGACTGTTGCTGTTGCTGTTAACCACAAAGGTGGCAAATAGGGCAAAAAGAGAGGAAGGGCTCCTTGTGCAAAGGAAACTGTAATCTGATGTTAAATAAGGGCTTAGGACACTGATCAGATGTGACACAAGGATCATGTCCTGGATTCTGGCCCTGGGTGTAAAGCAGAAGCTTGACCTTCCCATCATTGGTTCTACCCTTTCCTCTTCTTCCTGCTGGTCACCGTTCTTCATTGCATCACGTTTAGTGTAAGTTATGGACAGTTCAGGCCTTCCTGGGGTATTCTGTGGGGAATGAGCCTCACTTCACGGCTGCTAGACAAATTCATAGCAACAGTGATCCAGAAAAAAATAATTCTTAATCAGAGTAATTCCTAAAATGAATTAAACACATTCTATTCTTTCCAGTCAATAATTCTGTCAGTGCTGAATATCAGTAATCATAAGATCTCTCTAATCTTTGTACAAATATGTTTTTTAAAAGGCATGGGTTTCTACTTTTAATAAACCCCCTTTGGAAATATGCTATTTAATTTGAAAATCTTTGAAAAAAAAAGAAGAGGTCTGAGTCAAAGGCAGACACTGCTGTTCAACGTTAATCACATCAAGATGGATTTCATCCGCAGACTTAACGCATGTGTGTGGGTCTGTGGCTAGGATCCTTCCTTAGGCATGTACTGACTTGATCGGCCTTAATGGCCATGCCAATGATCCACGGATAATAAGTGGCCGGGAGATGAGGCTTTTGGAAACTGCACCTTTCAACTCATGTTCCTCTGCCTCCGAGGGGATTTGAGGCAGCCACAGGAACCAGCCAAGAGTCAGTGATTATGTCCTCATCACAGAGCATCCTAGAGGCACCCTGGGCAGTGACTTTCATGATATCCCCGGCCTTTGAACAGCTCTAAACATTGTCTCTAAACAGCAAGAAATGGAGAAAAATCAGAAACCCAGAGATAGTAATGCTGAACCACATTACAACGCGCTGTTATTTGTCTTCTCACTGAGGACAAAGCCCCTTTGGGCCCACTGAATAAGGCTAGAAACAAATGCCTGTGTATAGTCCATTTTGGAGTCAATCTTCAGTTAGTGGAGGGATGCTGGAACAGATCTGCCCTGCAGCAGGGTCATGAGCTGGGCTGGGAGGAGATGGATAGTCACACACGTTCACCATGGGCAGATGCTCTGAAAGCAATGCCTGCAGCTAATATCATTCCTTTCTTACTGCCCTTTTACTACTTCTTTATGACAGTCTAGCCCCTGCTCCCCCAGATCGTTTCCTTCGAGACGTGACAAGGAAAATCTAATTGAGGAGGGTTTAATGGATATCGTCAGGATTGAAATGCGAAAGGGATGTCAAGATGCTGGTGGCTCTGTAGATATGTGAGCGGCCGCATGTTCAAATTACACATTCAGTGTGCCAGCTGCCCTGCTGCTGGAGGAGACCTGGTTTCCTGCTATTCTCATGGACAAATTTCGGAGTGTTGCAATTGGGAACACTTGGCCCCGACACAGAAACACTTCAGGGAAATGTAGAGTTATATTCAGGAATTGCTGACACTTGTATTCATCCTTCCCTGCCACAATCTTCTGACCACCAAATTGTTTTTTGGTGACTAGAAGTTTGGTAGGTAGTAGTAGTTTGAAGTTAGAAAGTGTGGAATTAACAGCAGAAAACAGTTACTACCTTCAGAAAGGTATTTTGTCAGGAATCAAGAGATAATGACTGCATAATGTATAAAGGATGTCACTCTAGCAAAAGGCTAAGCATGAAGAAAGTCTCTCATCTGGGGCAACCTTTAAAGCCAATGTGAAGGAGAGAAATTAACATCCAGACCACAAGTTGGGCAGAAAAGGTTTCCTTTCTAGTCCCTCTAGTGTTGACTGGACATTTACTTCAATGTTGAGGTCACTAGAACTTGTTTTCGTTGATTGGCAAGACATAGGAAAGTGGTAACTAGCTAAAAAAAAATAAATCATATTGCTGTGTTTAAAGCTGAGGAAAAGGCAAGTACCTCACGGTGGAAATTCTTGAACTTGCACTCTTAAATAGGTGGCAGTTGGATCAACTGGGGTTCACATGGCAGCAGCAAATGGACTAGAAGAAGCAGACAGGAATGTATGACTGGAAGCATGGGAATGTTTTAAACTGCGTTTGCCACTGGAGATGCTGGAAACTAAACATTTCAACGTTAGTGTATTAGGTTATCCTCATTCCCTCATTCTTTTGGGCAGGGGGGACAGACAACCCAGCTGATTTTGCAGTAGTGCACTGCAATTAAACAACAGCTGCTCCTTCTCTTTCCAGTTGCTGCTCAATTTTATTCCCAGAGCATGTTGATTATGGGGCAGAACACAGCAATGCTGTGACCTTCTCTCAGTCCTTTTCTAGCTCTATTCCCCTTGGTTAGGATTCCAGTTGCCTGGATTCATGTGGGATTTCTACCTGGGTCTGCTTTCACTCTGTCTGTGAGGAAGAAGACTTCCAACCAGGAAAATTTAGTGGGATAATTTGACTGCAGGTTATCATCTATCTGCTTTAGGTGCCATGCAAAACCCATAGTGACCCTAGTGGATATAAGAGACAATTATACTAGTTGTCGGAATCCTACATTGAGTATTGCATAGAGGTGAAGGAGGCAAAATATATACTGAAAAATTCTTGCTAACCTCTCTTCTAACACACATTTTTATGTGCCACCTTACAGAGAAACTGTTCTGCAAATATTACAGAGAGCTGTAATACATTAAAATTAGGTTTAGATTAGCATCCTCCCACCTGGAGATCCAGGTGCTTTACTTGTCATGAGTTGAGCTCTTCAGAGCTTGGAGACAACCATAAAGCTTCCATGAACCACTTTAAATAGCTGTTCTGCAGATATAAATGCTGCTCCTTTGAATCAACTGATTTCTAGAGCAAGTGATACTTATTTTGCTGTGCACAGCTCCCTCCTTCTGTGAATATCAATTGCCCTACTCTTCTGTTGAGAGCATGAACCGAAGCTTGGAGGGCCTGTTTAGCATTGCATGCTTCTCTCTGGTCTTATTTCCCTTCTATTTTTGGAGGATGGCACGAAGGAAAGAATGCATAAGATATCGTTTTTTCTCTTAAAATAGTGATGGGCATTTGGAGGTGTCTGGGATGTTAAATGTTAGTCTGTGTGGCAAGGGAGGTGGAGCAGAGGGCTCACACAGGCAAGATGGTCAAGGGGGAAACATCATGATGCATCAAGGTTGCTGTAATGACCAGTAACGACTCTGCAGCTCATCACAAGGGTGTCATCTCCCATGTGAGTGTCATCTCCCAAGTGAGTAAGGAAGTGTTCCTTCCTTACTCACTTATTACTAGGGGTGCAAGAGAATCTAACCCTCTGCAGAGTGGCAGAACTGTATGACTTCANGAATGCATAAGATATTGTTTTTTCTCTTAAAGTAGTGATGGGCATTTGGAGGTGTCTGGGATGTTAAATGTTAGTCTGTGTGGCAAGGGAGATGGAGCAGAGGGCTTACACAGGTAAGATGGTCAAGGGGGAAACATCATGATGCATCAGCGTTGCTGTAATGACCAGTAACGACTCTGCAGCTCATCACAAGGGTGTCATCTCCCATGTGAGCAGTATGTCACTTATTACTGGGTGTACAAGAGAATCTAACCTGCTGCAGAGTGGCAGAACTGCATGACTTCAGCAGACCTTCATGGATTTATTCCTCCTGAAGTCTCGTTTAATCATGGAATCATAGAATCATTAGGGTTGGAAAAGACCTTTAAGATCATCGACTCCAACCATAAAGCCTTCAACATCATAGGAGGATACAGTCTGTTAACATGTGTTTCTGTGGATAGTGTCATCTCCAAAATTTGGGTTTTTTTCAGCAACAGGAAGTCTTACATGGCAACAGTCATACTGACATCAAAATGTCCAGCTTCAATGAAATGCCCTACACATCTGTTTGAGATGAGGAGTGTTTAAGGGAAATTTTAAGGCAAGCAGAAATAACATAGAACTTGCTCACCACAGCTGGAATCCTGCCAGGATGCTGAGCTTAAGTCTGTGAGTGCTTAAAACCATGCAGTGGAGTATTGAAGCTGCTCACGTGGTCATGGATTTAGCTCTCCCTTAATCCAAAAGGCAGCACCTCTGCCAGTGCCATGCCCCTTGAGCAGCATCCTAAGCCTTTGGGTCAATACAAGTACTGAGGAATAAACACTACAGATGAACAGGCTGTTGCCTGATGTCATTTTTTTTTAGTTTATGTGTTGGGAGGCTAATTGTAGAAATTTCCCATCTTGGGCGGATGAAGGAGGGAAATAAAAGGAACAAATGGGAAAAAGATGACTGGATTTTGCTGTTAGCCTCAGTGTGAAGCTGAAGGGCTAGGGAGTTTATTACAGCACGGAGGTCTAACCCAGTGGTCTTTGAAATCAATAGAAAGTCTCCAACTTACTTCCGTGTCTGGTTGTTCTAAAGCAGGGGAAGAGGAAAGCAAGATGAAAACAGGTTTTGACTTGCAGAACTCTCACTTGGCCTGGGTTATGCAGACAGAGGTGGATTTACCAGTCAGTTAAGCTCCTGAAGAACTGTGGTAGTGAGGTCTGCCTTAAGGGATATGTTTTTTTTCTTTTCCCTCCTTCCTTCCTTCCTTCCTTCCTTCCTCCCTTCCTTCCTTCCTTCCTTCCTTCCTTTCTTCCTTCCTTCCTTCCTTCCTTCCTCCCTTCCTTCCTTCCTTCCTTCCTTCCTTTCTTCCTTCCTTCCTTCCTTCCTTCCTCCCTTCCTTCCTTCCTTCCTTCCTTCCTTTCTTCCTTCCTTCCTTCCTTCCTTCCTCCCTTCCTTCCTTCCTTCCTTCCTTCCTTTCTTCCTTCCTTCCTTCCTTCCTTCCTCCCTTCCTTCCTTCCTTCCTTCCTTCCTTCAAGTCATGTAAGGGAACTGGATGCAGGTGTCTGCATAGAATAGGAGTTAAAGGCTTGCTTCTGCCCATCACATTCCTGTCCAAGCCTGCATTTAGAAACAATATAAAATAGTATGAGACATAGAGACATCAGTTCCAGTTCCACAAGGAGATGGTGAGTGTAATTAGCCAAAGGAGAAAGATCATTTTAGACAAGCAATAGATTCCTAGTGTAGAGTCTAAGGAACCCCATGAATTGAAATGATCTGCTACAGAATGTACTGGATGGAACAAACCCAAGTTATCAATGAAATTAGGTTGGACAGGATGTCCTGGGTGTCTATTTAATTTACCTTGTTGTCTGTGCATGTTTCTGCTGTCTCCACTCCGGAGCATCCCATAACTGAGAAGGGCAGAAAACTAGAAGGGTCCATGACATGCACTAAGCATCTTGCTTTGTATATTTAGGATACCAGTACCTGGTTACTGTGGTGATGGACACTGCAGAAAGCTGGAATATGGACTCCTCCCTTATCCATAATCTAGAAAGGAGACAGAGAGGTCCAAGAAGGAGACTTTTCCAGATGGAGAACCTGAGATCACCTCCCCACATGGAAAAGTGGTTCCTGGGTCACTGGAGACACTAAGCCAAGGGGAAGGGCTATAACTCTTGTTAAATTTGTACTTTTGAAAGAAACAAATGAGTTCTGAACATGAGGGGCTTGATCTCTGCAGTTAGAGTCTTGTGTAGGGCATGGCTAGATGTTAGCTCAGAAGCATACAGGCTTGTGAATAAGTATCCTGAATTTTAAGTTGCTGAGGCCTGTTAAGTATTTAAATGTTTGTCTACCTTTAAATACCTAAATCCCCTGTGTAGGTGATATTAATATCCTTGAACAGCCAGTGAACTGGGGTAGGTCTCGCAGAATAGCTGAGGTTGGCAGTGACTTCTGGAAAGTGTCTAGTCCAGTCTTTACTCTGAGCAGGGCTGTGGGCTGTGTACCATCAGGTTTGAATATCTCCGAGCATGGAGATTTTCGGTCTTTCTGGGTTGCAGTGTTCAGCTACCCTCACAGTCAAAAGAAAAAAAATCTTATCTTTACATATTCTGTATTTCGGTTTGTGCTCATTGCATCTAGTCATGACATGGAATACTACTGAGAAAGGCTGTTTTGCTCTTCCTCACGCTCTCAAATATACATTGATCAGATCCCTCCTGAGCCTTCTCTTCCCCAGGCTGAACAGTCCCAGCTCTTTCCTCATATGTCAGATGCTCCAGTCACCTTTTCGGTCCTCCGCTGGCCTTGCTCCAGTATGTCCGTGTCTCTTGCACTGAGGCATGGCACCTTGGTGACAAGCCAACTCTTCAGGAGTTTCAAATCATGCTACCAAGACCACCAGAGTATTTTGGAGGCCAGGCTGAGGCATTTGGTCTTCCAAATTTTGGTCCTGCTTTATCCACATCATTCAGAAAATGAGCAACAGCGGTAGAACCGCATCTGTGCATCCCAGCTCCCCACTCTGACAGCGATGTTTTCTTCTAGTCAGACTCAGGGCTGGTTCCCTTCCCCGGCTTCTCGTTCTTGTTGTAATGAATACCCTGCCTGACTGATTATCAGAAGTGGAGAATTTGATGAGTCACTGTCTTGTAGCCCAGCGCAATTTTGTGTGGAGTGCTGCTCCAATCTGCCTACCTATCTTGGGCGAAGATTTATTTATGGCGCTCTCCGAAGTGATACTGTAATATCCTTTCCTAGCCCACATTCCCTCTGGTGCCTGCTCACTACAAGAGTTTTTTTTAATGTGTTAAATAAGATTATAGTGTATTGAGGTTGAAGGGAGCAGGATATTGTCAGGATTTTTATCATCAAATTACTACTTTAAGCAAACTAGAAGGCTCTGATTAATCATTTAGAGCTCAATGTGCTGGTCCTGGCCTTGACGTCCTCTCCTCTCTCAAAGGCCCTGCAAGATTCAGCGAGCATCCAGAGGTTACCCGAGGTAAAAGTGGAAAACATATTGGTGTGAGCAGCAGCTACTGGTGCTGGCTTCCTCGCTCTCATGGAGAGTTCAGAGGCAATAGATTTGTCTCCGTGAAACATTTCTCCTGCTCAGTAAGTCGAGCTTCACTAATGTGCTCATCTACCAGCAGACTGGGCTCAGATTATGCCATTCTAGCAAGGAGAGAGCACATTTCCCCAGTCCTGTCCAGCATCCTCAGCCTGCCTTGAGGGGCTCGGGGGAAGCATCTAATGTGTGCTGGAAACTGAGTATTTGCAGGGTGCAAAGAGCTTGTTCTCCACCCTGAGTCCATCCAGCTTTGTGCTACGTCTCCATCAGTGAGTAGGACCATAGAGCTGAGGACGAAAGCGCTCAGGGTTTCATTGAGGTCTACCTGGGGTCCAGAGGAGCTAACTGTGATTCAGAGTTGTCTTGTCCTTCTTTAATGCCATGTGAGAGAAGGGATCAGCTAAAGATTTTAGGGCAGGCAGACCTGGCCAGCCACCAGTTTCTCTTAATCTGTATCAGGCACAAAGGTGGTCAAGTTAGAGTCAAATTTGCTATAAAAATATTNTTGTTCTCCACCCTGAGTCCATCCAGCTTTGCGCTACGTCTCCATCAGTGAGTAGGACCATAGAGCTGAGGACGAAAGCGCTCAGGGTTTCATTGAGGTCTACCTGGGGTCCAGAGGAGCTAACTGTGATTCAGAGTTGTCTTGTCCTTCTTTAATGCCATGTGAGAGAAGGGATCAGCTAAAGGTTTTAGGGCAGGCAGACCTGGCCAGCCACCAGTTTCTCTTAATCTGTATCAGGCACAAAGTTAGAGTCAAATTTGCTAGAAAAATATTTTGCATTTGGATGCAGATTCAGGCAAGTGACTAGTGTTGCCTTTAGTGTTACTAAATTTAGATTGGTAAGTGCAAGTGATAAAATGGTATCTTCCCTGCTTCAAAAGAAGTCCACCTTCTCCCGTTCCACAGTGGATGCATGCCACAGGCATTCCTCTCACCTCCTGAAACACAAACTTGGACTTGACATTGTCCCTCAGTCTGTATATATTGGCTGCTGATGCTGAATATCATAACAGTTAACCCAGAGTGGAATCAGTGAAACAGTTAACAAGAAGGCCAGGGGGGCAGAGAGAGATGAACAAAATGAAACTGGATTATCCAGGACAAGTTGTTTCATTTTGCTGCAGAGGGATGAGTCACTCTGGCCATGGTGGCTAATGTGGATCACAAGAGAAGTGGGTCTTTTCTCTGGGTGAGATTTTCAAAGGCAAGGAAGGTTTAAATGTGGACTGATGTCAGGCAGTGCACTGGGGACACTAAAGTGCCCATATGTTAAATGGAAAAGCTCTGCAGTCTGCCACCCAGTGAAAGGATTGATGGGTTATTTATTACAGATTATATGACGAGGGAAGAAACCTGGCTCATCAGGGGCTAGGGAAATTAAATGTTATTCTCCTGTCGCGGTAGGTGCTGAAATCAGACTATTACCTCCTTTTACCTCTTTTGATGATCATGCAAAGCAGCCTGTTGCTGTATGCATGAAACTGGCTTTTTAACATTGCAGCTGACTAATTTTTAGGGCAGTGATAACATTTCTGGTTATGAATTTCAGAGCATAAAATGTTTTCTGCATAGATCAAGAAAGTAGACATCCTTGCCAGGTAAAATATCGATGAAGAATTGTGGAAGTGCTTTTGCATAAAGAGAACACCAAAGCACCTCTTTGAACTACCAGCTAATGGTATTACTAGAAGCATGATATCGAACCAGACCTGCCATGTTTTCCTGTGACTGGTGCTAAATTATGACTTCAGTTGGCTTCAGCAGAGATTTACAGGTGTTTTTTATCCTTACAGAGTTTGACTCTGTTTCCGTATCACATAATTCTGTGTCAGGACATATGGTCCTGTGTTTAGCAGACAGTGCTACTGTACATGAACTCCTTCGTTTTTTTTAGGGCTGATTGTGGTAAAGGATCTTCATACACAGACGGTGCTGATGAAATTTTCATCTGAAGAGGTGACAGCATTGGAAATGGTTGCCCAGAGAGGCTGTGGAGTCTCCTTCTGTGGAGATATTCAGACCCCATCTAGATAGGTGCGACACGCTCCAGGTGACCCTGCTTGAGCAAGAGTTTGGATTAGATGATTGCAGCGATGCTTTGCAACCTCAAGCATTCTGTGATTCTGTGATTTAGTTGGCACGGTAGATATTTCATTATTTGAAAACATTAGTTACTTCTTTGTCCACTTGCCCTGATAGTGTGTCCATATCACGACTTTTATTTCTTAAATTGATCTTAGTTCTAAACATCCCATGCTCTAATGCCTACTAAAAACTAAGCCTAGAGGAATGGGACTTAGAACACTCCTATGGGGTCTCTGGGGACTGCTGCTGTAGAAATGATTAATAGCAATACCATGTGCACTGTGTCCCTCTGTGGTCATTATCCCCAGCATCTGGCAGACCGTGTCAAATGCATTAAGCATGACCTTGAGCCTCATGGCCATCCTTGATGCATTAACTGGTACAGAGATAAGTGTTGACAAATACCTAAGAAAAGGGAGAGCTGAAGAAGTGTTATTGCTGCTTTTTTAATGAAGGAACAGACTCCAAAAATATAAATCCATTTTTATTCTATGGTAATAGTTGATTTTTTTCTGGGTGCTCTGTGTGCTGTTTCACTGCTTTTTCCTGGAGAGACATTGCTTTTGCTGTAAAGAACTCGGGGGCTAGCACTGGGCAATGCGGTCCATTACATTTGACTTATAAAAATATTTGGGATATATGAGGAGGATTAAGGACCTGAGTCTGTTCCTATTGAAGGCTGTGAGGCTACTGAGCAAAGAGCACTCAGCATTACAAAGTGATTTGGTAAATCTGAATGAGATCAGCAGTCCTTGCTGAGAGCAGCCCTAAGAACACAACAAACGAGGCAATCTAAATGCAAGCTGAGTAGATGGAACATATTGCTTTATGCGGAGACAATCCTATGGAGTCAGGACATGGGCAAAAAGCAAGGCTAACCAGCTTAGAAGACAATTAGGCTGTGGCTGAGAGGAAGTCTTGTGATTTAAATGCTGGCAGAGCTGTCACATGAGGGTTCTGCTCTGAACTCTGCTGCCGGCTCGCAGTCACGTTCACTCGCTACTGATGCTCTCCCTGGATATCCTGGTTTTGTACTTGGAGCTGCCGGAGTACTGCTGCCCATATGGGGGGCAAAACATTTTGCTAAAGACTTTGAGCTCGTTAAAAACAGTCAAGTCTTGACGGAGAGAGAGTTGCTGGTGACAAGTGTGATATTGTAGTGTGCGTAGCTGCGTTCAGCTTAAGGCTATTCTTGCTTCTACCTGCAAGTAAACTTGGAAGTGCTTTCTAGCAGGTGTCAGGCAGGTATGAGCCTCCCTCATTCACTCATTCACTCCCTCATGCCTCCTCCTCTCTGCTTTCTCTTGAGGTGTTTGATCAGCCAAAGGGAGCAGGTAAGCAGGACTACACAGGCAAGAGCTGAGACCGTGTCTTTGTAGTGAAATGTATGGTAAGATAAAGACTTGGGCCCCCGCTGGGTGCAGAAAACAGCTCACTGTAGTCACCTAATGAGATGGGGACCCTTTCAAAATTACTCTGCTATATGGCACAGACTTGTTGAAAAATAGATCAATCCTCTGCTCAAAAGGCATTATTTACCAGCATATATTATGCAAATGTGCACAAGAAAACTTTGGGCTGCCCGATGCAGCCCTGGTGGCTGGTAGAGACCAGCAGTATGGAGAACAGCGTGGGCCACTGCTGGGGGACAGTCTTGCTCTCTTGCTCATCAGCACAGTCTTCCCTGTGTACCAGGAGGGGAAGCATCCTTTAACACAGAAACTAAAAGGCTCTCATTTGTCTTGTGCCAACAAGGCGTGTGGAAAACTCTCTAGTTCTAGGAGCAGAGAGGATGTACTACAAAAACGACAAGGCAGTCCCAGACAGGAGAAAAAGAGCCAGGCAGAAGACAAATAAAGTAAATACAAAATGGGCTGGGAGCCAGAACTTGCCAAACTTTCTAGCCAGAATAGGCTAGTAGAAAGCAAAGATCATGATCTCATACCATAGCCATCAAAATATCTCTAATATCCCTTTGCCAGGCGTTTCTCTGTGGTCAGCAAAGGTAGAAGGGGACTGACCAACTTCATCCCAGAAGCTTCTGGTCTGGCCACATCAGCCAGAGCATTGCCTAGGCTGGACTTTCTCTACCATCGGTTGGACTTTGTCCCCTCTTCGCTTGGAACTTCTCTCTCTTGAATGGGCCAGCGAAGATCAGTTTTCCACAAAACCAAACTGAGATGGGATTGATTTATCATGACAAGGAGCCAAAGTGCAAAAACGAATATGACTTGACTCTGCAGTTGGAACAAAAGAAAATAGTCTAATTTGCTAGTCAGCCACATACAGGAAAAGAGTGGCAAATTAGCTGAATAAGTAGCTTCATTAAAAAAAATCAAAAAGCAAAGCTAGTGAAATAGACAGCTATTCTGTCAAGGAACACATTTTCTGGAAATCAATTACCTAAAATTCAACCTCTGGCTGGTAAGGTCCTGCAGATCTGAGTGCAGCGTTTTTATTGTGTGATGGATTTCTTTTGGTTGGGATTGCTTTCTCCTCATTATAATTACAACAACTTTCAACAAAGGCAGTGAAGAACATCTTCTAAAACCAAGTCAGGCAGCACTTCCTTATGCCTGTGGCAAATATGGTCAGTGAAGCTGTTGATCTTGCCACCTTGTGACATCCAGAGATCAGAAAATGAGGCTCATGCTTAAGTGGATTATGCAGTTTTTCTCAGTGGCTTCACGTGGAGATCGGGAACACGGAGCCAAGGTTTCGGGTTCCCTGCATTGCCTCTTGGCAGTGGCTGCTCTCTTCCGCCACATGCCACGATGCCACCTGTTTTATTGTTTGGTACAGAGCCGGGGCTTCCTTTTAATGCGCTTTCTTAGGGGGTACTGAATCCCACCCACAGAGAAGGGTTTCTTTCCTGTTTATTACTTTCTTGTTTTCCTCAGATGCTTTAAATCTGCAAAATGCCAATGCAACTGGAAAGATGCTAAGTAGACGAGCTTAAAGATTGCAGCTTGTGTGCGACTCTCTCCGGACTCTCAGCATGACCTCCAGATAGCTGGGGGATAAGGAGATGGCTTCATGCCAGGGAATAAAATGTGCAACCCTTCCTGCAAGCACAAGCATAGGAGGAAGAAGCAGTCAGTCCCTGGGAAGAAACAGCAGAAACTGAACGGGTTGATCTGTCCTATTGGGAAAATGTCCTTCTCAGAGCTTTGGTAAGGGCAGATATTCAGGCTTGCTACCAAAAAGACGTGCATTACCAGGAAGCACATAACAGTCAGTGGGAAAGTGGTGTAAAATACTAGTAGAGAGTTAAATCTGGAGAACCAATCCGAGAGCTGAATAAAAACCTAGCTACTAAAATGGATGTATAAGTGAAAGAAATAGGGGAGTAATTTAGCTTAGTCAGAGCATAGCACTTAGCAGTAACAGGGAGAATTCAGGGAAAGTTAGAATCCGGAGTCGAGTACAATACAAATTTGCAGTCAGAAGTGCCAGTTTAGAGAAACTTCCATGCAGTTGTGTGGCAGTAGGTTTGCATTTTGGGACTAGGTGAATGCACACAGGTTATAAGGGCACCTAGAGAAAGGGATGGTATATAAACAGGCCTGCTGACATACGAATGCATGTAAAGCTGTGCTGTGGGGCCCTGTAGATATCTTGCCCATGAATACAGCAATACAGAAGTTGGGGGAATCAAGTGGGAAGGCTTTTCAAGAGGCAATCCAAAGGAAAACTGGCTTGGGAAGGGTCAGACATCAGCAGAGGTTGATAGCACATTTTTATATCCAGTATTTTCTGTTTGGAGATCCATTTTCACGTATTGCTGGGAAGATGCTACCATTCGCAATTTACAGAGGTAATAAAAGGAAAGTGTTGATGGCCAAGACTGTAGTTACTTAACAGATCAGGGATTGACCTCAATAAATATATATATTTTTTATCATTTAGCCTTTCCACAGAAGTGTAACATTATTTTTTCCCATTCCTATTCAGTACTGATGCCTGCTATACCAAAATGCTGCAGGGAAGATATATTTTTTGGAGGCAGGTGATGTACGACTGAATGGTGAGAATGACAACTTGTCAGATTGCTAGCACAACTCTTTTCGTGGCCATTAACAATATTTGAAGTCGTAGCTGGCTGTCCATACCCAAAGAGGTATTTGAGGCCCCTTTAGCCATCATAATGGAAATTTCATCTAGGGAACGACAGCCTCCTCGACTTGTTATTGTAGTTGTTATAACCCATGGAAAGGAGCTGCTGTATTCTAGATTTACAGGATGCCACAAAGTTCATGTGTTCATTCATTTATTTTTCATCCGTTCAATGAATAACAGGCAGCCAACAGCTGTTGCGTTGCGATCTGAGGAGGGAGGGAATGATGGCAAAGCAAGGGTTATAAGCAAGTCTCTCGTCTGGTTGAAAGTGTAACAGAATTTCCAGGTGAACAAGTAAGAAGTAGTAATATCTGTCATTTTTAAGAAGTTGGTCTATAGCTAAGAAATTGGTCTGGTAAAGACTTAGTTTAGATCTCCGAAGAAATGTCCAGAGAATCATAACCCTTTTAAGGCTACGCATCTTGGAGCAGTTATGAAGCGCCTCTGAGACAGAGAAGTCCAGTGGTGTCAAGAAATATCTTAATTTTCATTTCTTGCTCATGTGATTTTCTCATTTATTTTCCCCCCACAAAAGCCACGTTGATTTTCTCAGTCTTTTTGAAGCTGCAGGATCCAGTTGTATTCTATATTCATTCTTTATGTATCTGGTATGTAGTTGCAGAATTTGCATCTACATATTTCATATTTTCATCTACAGTTGTAAATGAGACCTACTACTGAACTGAATGAGGCCAGAAGAGAAGATGGCTTTTTTTCCTCCTAATGATGATTTACATATGTGGGTAATGAGTCTTGCAGGATTTTGCATTGAGATCATGAAATTATAGGCTGCTTTCCCCTCTAGTTCCACTGCAGTCCTCAGCTGTGCTCCTTGTGTGTCATGTTCATACATGCATTGACCACCTGGCACTGATGATGTGACAATATAAGTGAATTTAAAGTGAATTTAAGACTTTAATAGAGCAGCCAGGAAGGACTTGATGTTCATTGCTCGCATGTTGACTATCTGCTCCACAAAAGGCAGTAAAAGGTACTCCTCAAGTTTCTTGGCTATGCAAGATAAGGCTAAAGGAAAAAGCCTTGTAGTGGTAAGACTCATGCTCCCTGGATTGGCCGTGAATGAGGATATGTAACACAGTGATACCAGATGTCCCCAGATCTGTGTGTGACTATGTCTGGCACAACATTTACTGCTTAACTTACAGACTTACTGTAGCCCATATCTTAGGCATGCAAACAGTAAGAACTCCCTCCTGTCTGAGATGGGATCTTTTTCTAAATGGGTTGACGCCAACTGTCTGTGCTTCCTGATAAGCTAAAAAACTGCAGTTGGGATAATCCCCATGGAAATTTCCACAGCCCTCTTGCAGAGAAACCAATAACCAGCTGTCAAGCAATGAACCTCCCACCAAACACCCAACCAGGGCTGCTGCTAAACGGGAAAGGAGGGATTGGGCTGTCTGAGTCCCGACTGCACCGTGGCAGAGGGGCTGCTGCCTGCGAAGGGCTGCACGGCTGCCTGCACAGTGGGCTTGGGCTGCTGCTACGTGGTTGTCCCAGCTCTGGAAGAAGTTCCTAAGTGGAGATGTGGGAAGTGCTGCTGTGGGACTGCCCATAAATTCAGCCCAGTTAAGGAAGGAAAGGCTGTCTTCATCATTTTGTCCCATTCTTGTTTTTTTTTTTTTTCCAGTACAGAAATGGCCTGAAATGCTGTGAGCAGCAGTGCTGAGTTAATATTCTTTTCCCTGGAGCCCAGCAGTGTGCAAAGAGGGGTCTTACCCTGTAGACCTCCTGCCACTGATAAAGGGGCAAGATTTGCCTCCATCACTTATCAGCATTGCAGGACTCCACTGTTTATTGCAGCTTTGTTCCTTGAAATGTGTCTTCTATTTCCCTTACACTGCTCGTGGCGTAGTGGAGATGGTGTGTTTGGAGTATTTAGTGTAGAAGTTTACAGTTAGCTAATCTGCAGCTTGAGAGAAGTAATGTATGTCATTCAGAGAGTTGTTTTGTTATTATTTTATTAAAAGTGCATTTTTTGGTAAAGGGGATCCTTAGCCAATAATCAAATAAGAGAAGCTGCAGATCATTAGGAAAACAATAAAGGATCAGAGTAATGACTCTTAGGGCCTCATTTGCTCTCCAGTTAATTAAACAGACAACACAGATGCTGCTGCTGTTAATAATATCATTCAATTACTGTGCTGCTAAGTATTATAGTCCCTAGGAAACCATTACCCAGTGCTGTTTGAGAAGGGGAACGGTGAAGGGCTACTTAGGGGACAATAAACCACGTCTCTGTTGAAAAGGGGGCTGAAAGCAGCATTTACTGGAGACACTAGGTGCTCCAGAACAAATCGGGCCAAGGTTGTTTGAGGTGATAGAGGAGCCGAGGACGAATCCAGAAAGTCTCATGTGTAGCCCAGGTGAAGACTAGCAAAGCTTTGGGCTGCTCTGGGTCAACTGGAGGACTTCTGTGGAGAAGGGGAAGGGGGATAGACCTTATTGCTCGTGGAAACAAGTGAATGCAGCTGATGGGAGATGGATTGCGAATAAAAGGGAATTGGAACTGGAAATGAACGTATCTCAGTACCCCAGTGAGGACTAAGCATCTCTCTCAGGGAATATCAGGAAACTGGCATTTAGCAGTGCAGGTAATAGATGCGCTTGGCTAATATTTCCACTCTTCTTATTTGAGGGCAAGTGTAATATAGAGGGCTGGTAGCTCAAGACCTCCTCTCAGCACTTAGGGCTTTGTCAAGCTCAGCTTTCTTATCGCAGGAACAGGGGCTCAGAGCACAACACAGTGCAGTCCTAAGGGGCTCCTGCCTCCTGGGCATTCCCGCACGCTCATGGCACACAGCAGCTCCCTGGGCATCTCAGAAGAGCAGCACGTGAGGGTGTGAAAGGGAGAAGATAACAGGTAGAAAGCAGAAGCACCTGCGAGGCTGGTGTTCCTACAGGTCTCTGCCCACTGAGGAGCACAACCCAAAGCTCCTGCACCTGCTCATGGACAGCAATTTCACAGGGTGGGTATAGGGATGAGGGCATCAGGAGGTGCTGATGGACCCTCAACCAATCCTTCTTCTGTAGCTGTGGTTGGGCTGTAACCCCTGGAAGACTGTGAAAGGGTCTTGGAAGGAAATCTTCTCCGGAGTCATGATGTTTCATGCACCCTTTTGCTCTGTCCCAGTCAGCCTATTATCTCTGTTTCTCACATGGGCCAAGAGGAGCCTTCCTCTCAGTTTTCTTTATCTCCAGTGGCTGATACCATGGATGAAAGGTTATAAATTGCCCCGTCCCAGACTCTAACCTCCACCTTTCCCTTTTAACTCCTTCGTCTGATGGGAAGTTGCTTCCTAAGGAGTGAAGGGCCAGAGGCAGGGAATGAAGGTGATCTGAAGCCTTCTCTCTTTTTCAGCATTTGCCAGCAGCCCCGCTGGGCACTGCTCTGGGCTTGCCTGCGCAAAAGGAGCTTTCACAGTATTTATCTGTGTTAGGGTAGCAGCTGGAGACCTTGACCAGGGATGTAGGGGGACTTGTATGCCAGGGAGCTCAAGCTGGCAGGTAGCAACAGTCCGGGGTTAATGGGCTGTGTGCGTGATACTTTCGGCTGTTCTTTGGTCCCCAGGAAACGCCTTGGGTCACGATCATAATAGCTTAAGTAATATGAGGAAATGTGTTGGAAAATGCCTGGCAGTAGCTCTGTATAGGAAAACTGCTCCTGCATGGTTGCCTTGACATTTTGAGTGCATTGCTGCTTAGTTTGCTTCTGTATTAGCCTATGTCTTTGCTGGTGGTGAGGGTAAGCAGGCTGATATGGAAGATTTGGGGCGCTAATACTGTATCCCTAAGAAATACTGGCAACGCCAGGGTCCATAATGCCATTTGGTGACACCAAAGCCATATTATAACTGGCTTTGCCTTGGCTCAGCAGGGAGATACTTTACTGACCTCTCTCAGAGCACTGGAGCAAGAGCAGGATTTCATTTTTCATGTTAAAAGTTAAAAAAAGGTTGAATGTTTGAGTGTGGATTTGTCCATTGTGCAAAATGCCTCACCAACACTACTGGAAGAGGAAATTATACTGACTTTTGAAAGCTGTTCTGGTGGAAGAGAGGGTAGTTTTTTCTCTCTTCTCTTCTCTTCTCTTCTCTTCTCTTCTCTTCTCTTCTCTTCTCTTCTCTTCTCTTCTCTTCTCTTCTCTTCTCTTCTCTTCTCTTCTCTTCTCTTCTCTTCTCTTCTCTT
>VWPW01008029.1:198862-286777 GCA_013389825.1 Crypturellus undulatus | reverse complement strand
CCTCTCCTCTCCTCTCCTCTCCTCTCCTCTCTCCTCTTCTCTCCTCCTCTCTCTCTTCTTCTCTTTTTTTTCAAGATCAGTTAAAAAAAAGTCTTCAAAGTTTTTATAAACTTGCAGTTTATAAAATACCAAACTTGCAGGTATTCATTCAGGTTTTCACTCATTAGCATTTCAATATGCTGTGCCAAACTGAATTAATGTCTGAGCACATCAGATACATAAAACAAAGACTATTTTGGCCTTCTGAGATTTGAACCTTGACCTGGCAATTTGCATTTTGTAACTTTCTGGCTATTCCTCAGGTTCAGACTTGAGAACATTGGGCTGGAAGGGGGTCATGAACTACTAAGGGCAACCAGGATCTTGGACTGTTCCTGTGGGGTGGACCTGCTGCTTTGCTGTGGTCTGGACCCATCCAGAAGTCTTCGGTGGCTCCAGCTCGCTGGCTCTATTTAGCACCTTGTTCTGGAGAGTGGGAGTTTCTGTGTCTGACCCCAAAGAGTGGGCAAGGAAAGCACAGTACAAAACTAAATATTTAGGGTAGCTTTTAACACCGTGGCAAGCTCGGGCAGAGAAAAGTTGAATGGGGAAGATACCGTGGAAGCAGTAGCAAAGATTTGGAACCAGTTCTGCACTTATACACGGAAAGTTGGGAATGACTTCCATCAGTGGAATTAAATGCATGAGAGAAGAGCAGCCCAGCCCCTTGCTATAAGCACTGTTAAGGAAGGAGATTTATTGTGAATGAAATCATTCTCCAGGGCTTCGTTGGTATTAGAAAGGTGCCTCCTCATTTCCATATCGTTTGTCTCCGTTGGTACCAGCCTGATGCTCTGGATCTCCTTCGAGTCAGCAGGAATCGAGATGAGCCTCATGGAGGCCCTTTGCTTGGGCAGAGGGTGGGCTTGGGTGTGCAAGAGGTGTCTGTGCACAGTGACAGACACCATGTCCTTGATGGCTCAGGGCTCTGTGCTTGGGAAATGGACATAATTCCAGTGTATCATTTCCCTTGCATTTCAGCTCTTTCCCAGTCCTCAGACTGCGTTATGCAGCAGGAAAGGGTCTGACAGACTTCCCATCTCATAAACTGCTAAACAGGCATCTCTTTAACCACAGTGACAAAGGATACCTGCTCTGGTTAACTCTCCAGTTAACCTAGGTTAGCTCTTCAGACAACCAATGCCAACAAATGTTGGCATTTCTTATTTAATCTTTTAATATTTCTCATTTTTACTGAGGATTGTATCTATGGGACATTCTAATTATCTTTCTGGAGTGAAATAAGAGAGCTCTGATGTGGGGACATGCTTTGGAGCAGCCGAGGGAGCTGGGGTTATTTAGTCTGGAGAAGAGCAGACTCAGGGGAGACCTTACTGCTATCTGCAACTACCTGAAAGGAGGTTCTAGTGAGGCAGGGGTTGATCTCAGATGAGGTGCACAGGGACATGGTTTAACAACCATGATGTTGAAGGGTTTACGGTTGGACTCAATGGGCTTGAAGGTCTTTTCCAGCCATAATGATTCTATGATGCTGTGACATAGGACTCTTCATGAGTTGTTATAAGTTGTCTATCCCAGACACTAATCTCTGCTGTTTGCCTGAGTATTTAGGAACTTACTTTTTGCCAAAGCAAAACAATATTTTTTATTATTGTATGGCTCATCCTCGTCCTACCCTTATTTTCAAGAGACCATTTTTTTTTACCTTATACAGGCAAAGAACTCTTTTATATTTCTATTTTGTATTTGTTCCATATTTGATCTTATACATCCTATCCTTACATATACAGATCTATAAGACATGGATTTGATGATTTTATCCTTTTCCTAGTCTATTTTTATTTACTTATTTATTGAATTTTATATATATATATGTATTTAGCTATTGAGGCAGTTATCAGCTAGGTGGGGAATGCTTTTCTCTCATTTTTTCCCTTGCAGAAAGAAAGAAAGAAAAAAAAAGAGATTGTATTCATTGCACGTATGTCACTGAGAAGTTTGAAATTTGGGGTTTTTTTTTAATCGTCTCAAGCTCATTCATACCAAGTGATTCACTAACTACTTCCTTTAATTTTTCACCTTTTGCCCTTTGGAAATTGAGGATCTGGGTTGTAGACCTGCTTTTGCATTTCTTGTCCTTCTATTTAGTTAAACAGTAGTAGTGAGAAGTTGGTCACTGTTCACAAAAACAGAGTCTAAAGCAGAATGGCTTCTTGCTGGCTCCCGTGCTATTTCAGTGGGTGCGTGGCAAATCTCTTGCCCATTAGATCCAGCAAGGACTGAGCTCCACTATTGCAAGTAACAATTTGTTACTCCATCTCCAGTTGCTCTCTAGAAAATTGAATAATGACGCATTCCTGATACTCATCTTTCTAATAATTGTCACGAGATATCTGTCCAATGCCAAAGGTCTGTAGCAACATCCCAGGAACTGAATTATATTTGCTTGGATCTTGTTGACTAGTTTTCTAATTCTTTACAAGCGTTCATATTACCCACATACACTTCTGTTTTGCCATTATAGCTTTTATTTCTCTCTCAGATCATATCCTCCAGTACTGTGATCTAGTCAGAATACTGATGCTATCATGTTCCTGTTATCACAGAAATAATCCTTTTCAAATCCAGCACCAGGAGTTCTAGTTCTTCCAAACACTTACATTGTGTATCTATCATTTTTCACCGGCAAGCTTTTCTCATCTCCTTTTTTTTGGGGGGTGGGACGGTTCTTTTTGTTCTCATTTTCACATCTTCTGTCTCTTCTTTTTCTCTCTTCATATCCTCTTTTCTATTTTTAACCTCTTCTTTACTCTGCTCATCTTTTCTTTTTCTTATCCTTTTCCATCATATATTATGATGTTCTTTTTTCCCTCTCTTATTAAGAAATAGCTCCCGAGTACTTATAAATCCATTTGTGCTTGCATCTCTGCTTTAGATTAGCTTGCAAAAGAATAACAGGGAACCACACTTTAAAGTCTTTTGAGATGTGCTTAGTCTATAAAATATGGAGAATGCTCAAATACAGTGAATCTGTCTTTGTTAATGTCCCAGGATGTCAATGAGAGTTAAACAGTCAAGGGCAGTGTAGTTCAGAGCTTGTGTGCAGACTGGATTACTCAAAGCTCATGCAAATAATGATACTTATCTCTCCTGGCTGAATTTAACTGCCTGTTTTGCTTTTGTTCCCAAATACTGCTCATAGGTCCCCAATATGCCATTCCAGGCCACTAGTGGAGGAGGGAGAGGATGGGCTCCATTTGGGAAATGGGGGAGATGAGAAATGATGATGATGAGTGGGAAATGAGAAGAGACTGGAAGGTTTGAGGGTGAGGATGAGGAAACGAGAGGGCAAAATTAACAGGGTTTGTGAGGAACTGTTATTGTCAGAGGTGGGAAGAGAAGGGACATTTGGCCACCCCTCAGTGGCTGCTGGAGATGATATGTTGGCCCAGATGACCTCCAGATCAGAGATGTGTTATGTTTCTGCATCAGGGCAGAAGGATGGTGGGCAGAAAGAGGAAGGAAGGAAGGGCTTGGAAAGAGATTCAGAGCTGCAAAACAAAAGATCTAAGCAGGAGGGGGGCATCTCTGACCTCCCTTCTAGTTCTTTCATACACAGAAGCTGCTGTTTCCTGCATGCCTTTGGTCTCCGGGGAAGGCTACCACTATTCTCATGTACTCTGCGNCTCTGACCTCCCTTCTAGTTCTTTCATAGACAGAAGCTGCTGTTTCCTGCATGCCAATCCCCTTTGGTCTCCAGGGGAGGCTACCACTATTCTCATATACTCTGCACACTGCGATGTGTGAGCACAGCCCAGTCCTGGCTTCAGCCCTTGCTCCCCGGATCAGCATCAGCAGGGCTGTCAATAACACTAGAATTAGGGGGTCAGCTACTGGCAAACTGCTATAGTTAAAAACAAAACAAAACAAAAAAATTAAAAATTATGTACATAAGAAAAAGAAAATGAAGCAATGATGGGTTGGCCAATTAAGCTAAAAGCATCTGAAAGTGTAATCCAGTTCTCTCTATCAATAATTCAGGAGTCCAAGATCAGTCTAATTGATTGAACACCTTCCACAGTAGTTGGCCACTAATAAGACAAATGAAATGTCTTTTTTATTGTCAAGTCTCCATTCCACATTCACGCAGACAAAATCCTGCAGGGCTTTTCATTTGAGGAGCTTGGGTATTTTTTTTCTCTTGATAGAGATAAATGGAAGGCCAGTGACTTTTTTTAAAGAGCAGCAAATTAAGCTAATCTGCTCCTGGGTTTGGCTCCTTTGGCTGTGGCCAGGTAGAAAAATAGAGCTATGCTGAGCAAGTTTCACATATGAAACCTGTGTGGTTTGTGAAAAATTAAACCTGTTTTCCAGAGTGTACTTAATCACAGGATATTTCTTTGGATGCTCAGGACACTTGCCCTCCCTGTGTCTTGACAGACTTCAAGGGACTACAGATCTTACCAAAACAACAGGATCTCTTATCTCCTCCCCTCTAAAGGAGAACCAGAGTAGGATCATTGGTTCCCTAATTCCTTATTCATAAAATAGATGCTTGGAGGGGTTTGGAGAAATGTTTAACTTTTCCAAATTATGTGAGCAAGCCAAGTTCCACGTTTTGTAAAATCTGGTGGGTTGAGCTCTTCTCTGTGCAATTTTCTTCAAAAACTGTGCCAGAAGCTCCCCAGAAATCTGGGGAGCTTCTGTCACGGAAAAGTGGGGCATGCTCAACAAATCGGTTGACTTNTCCACGTTTTGTAAAATCTGGTGGGTTGAGCTCTTCTCTGTGCAATTTTCTTCAAAAACTGTGCCAAATTCAGAAATCTGGGGAGCTTCTGTCATGGAAAAGTGGGGCATGCTCAACAAATTGGTTGACTTTTGCTTCCCTTGGACTCTTAACTTGGTGGGGAGAGTGCCCCAGAAGGTTGAAGCATGTGGGAACAGCTCTGGAGATTTGACCATCATCAATCAGAAGATGATTTGGTTTGATCTGTTATTGATATAGGCTTATATGCGAGTGCCTGACATCACGGTGAAAATCTGTGTGTGTGAGCAAGGCTTCTTTAGACACAGAACTCACCACAGATGTGCTAGCTATACTTTCCTATGTACAAATGCTCTGGGATTGGATGTTTAATCGACATAAATCAAAGTCAGGAGGCTTACGTGAGCTCAGGATCCAGCGCTGGGGTGAGGGAGCAGCTCTCGTTATGATGTGTGCACGTGTGCTTAATTTGGAGACACCAAATTTCCATGCTCCAGAGTTCGTTCTGAATCCCTTTTTCCCAGACACAAAGAAATTTACCTTCTGAGCAACCCAAAAGTCTGGAGATATGGTGGCAACTTCCCCCTGTATTTTGTTTGCTGATGCTGCATGTGCTTCCCCTTGTCTGATTAGGGATGGAGAAAGGGCAAGTTCCTCGGAGCAGCTCCATTTTGCCTGTATTACCTCTGAAATGTTATATAATGTGTTCAGGTGCTTGAGCTAACCAAGACATAGTTTTTTACCTTCTTAATCTAATAACTTTGTGATATCTGTCTCCTCTTAGCTTGGCTGTGCAAATACCATTTAATTTTGTGCTTGTGAAACCTACAGGCCACTGGCTTTGCCAAGGATGGCTAGTTTTAAAACGCACCATGCCAGAATTAATCCTGTCTGCAAAGATAAGGGTGGTGGTTTATAGTTGGCTGTTATGGCCATAAAACAACTGCTGTACAGAGTGGTTATAGGCTATAAAGTTCTCTAAACTGTGTGTGTTGTATAAGGAGGTAGGGGTAGTGAGGATGGAGGAGAATGAAAAAAGGCAGTTGGGAATGAATGAGAGGAATGTGGGCATGAGTAAGAGTGGGGAAAAGGAGAGGGGAAAAAGAGAAAGGGATTGCAACAAGTCCAAACAAGTGGGAGACAGGCAAGAGAATGTCATGGAACTAAGATTTAGATTGTGCAGGGAAAGAGAAGGAATATCAACAAGCCAAAAAAGCAAAAGATGTGGAAAAGAGGTAGAAAAAATGATAGAAGAAATAGGTGGGTGTTTACAGTGGTCTGTAGCTAAGATGCAGTTCTGCCAAAGCAGATTTTTTTTTCTTTTGAAGGGTATTTTCAGCTTCTCTGTCTTCTCTTTAGGTTGTATACTACACGTTGGCCTAATAAGAAAAGCAACTCAGTTACTCAGCAGATGTGCTGGTGCTTCCTGGAGTTTTCTCTCTGAGACATGTTCCTTCTAGCTGAGAGCTCTCCTTTGCGAAAATAAAGAAAACGTTGCCCACTCTGTAATGCTGCCGCTGTTACTAAGTTAGGAAATCAAGAGATCTTCAGGACTAAGCAGCAACTTCAGTCTCCGTGTGAGCACACATGGCTGGAACTGTAGCTCCATCAAACTGCTTAGGGCTTTGCAAGCAAGTGGAGAGCCCACAAAAATGAGATAAGGAAGTGGAGATGTCACTTCCAAGGCTAGTAAGCAAACAAATAAAAAGAAACTGTTATTTATATAGAGAGATTGCAGGGTACGTGCACTTCACTATGAAATGCCACTAAGATCCTTATAGGGAGGCCAAACTTGAGCATGTGTCTCTACTTCCAAATTGAGGAGTGTTAAATAATATCATTGCATACAGGGTATGCATGAGAGGGGTAGTAAAATGAAGGAAGGGTCATTATGTCTTATAGGCAGTCTGTTGGACCCTTACAGATGCTGCTCTCTCCATATTTCTGCAAGATTTGAAGCTTAGAAGTGGAGCTGAAACCAAGACTTAAATCACTTGGTGCCGTCTGGATCGGAAGGGTCTAGTCAAAGCTTTGCTAACATCAGCTGCAATCCAGACTCTCATATCTTGCTCTCATACACTGTGTAGGTGGGGAATTAGCTCCAACTCTGAGCCAAATTACACTGGCTCAGAGTAACTGGAAATCACTCTTCCCGATCCGGAGTAAATGTGCTGAACTCAGCAGAGCTACCTAAATTTACAGAGAAGATTTGCAGAAGAATTTAAATACTGGAAATTAAGGATTGCAAATAATGGTTACTTTGCCTGTCACAGGTGACTCTTATCTTACCTGATCTCCATGCCACCGGGAAATGATTCTGGACAATGTTGCCAGGCTATGACAAAACAAATATATTGCTACTAAGAGATCCATAAACAAAAAATATTCCCACTAGTAAGTTTTCTCGCCCATTGTATATATTAATCATTCTCTTTATTACGTGGCTATTTTGGGGGCTGTCAAACTCTGTGTGAGCTATATTCTTCATGTGTAATCCCTCTTTCTGGTATTTTCAGCATGTAAAATTCAGATGGTGGTCCTCAATGTCACAGGAAACTTATGAAGAGTCAGGAATCATCTCACATTATTCTGTGTCATTTATAGAGCCCTCACCACTGTGGGGTCTTGAACCGTAATGGAAGTTCTCAGGGATAAAAGCTCTACAAAGAGTGATGATTAATGATGATTACAAGTGCTCAAGAATATCACATGAAGTACTTTCTCAGCCAGAACTCTGGAACTACCTTGTATGGAAGAAAATACTTGGTCATGATATTAGAATATATTAGGGGATGTATTTTGGACTCTGCAGAAGAGAACTGGTGAGGAGTTGTTGGCCAAAGAAGTTTTTGTAAGTGGCTTCTCCTCTTCTTATTGGCTGGGAAGAGAAAGTGAAGTGATGGATTGCTCTGATTGTGCCCAGTCAGGTGCACTCAGTGACATCTCCATCCCCTGATTCCTGCAATCTTGCTGCTCCATGTGTCCATCAGGAGCGACGTGGGGAAGGTGGGTGTTCGTAAACAATGAAGAAATAAAAGGGAAGCTAAAAGACCTCAAATTGGCCTCTGCAAAAAGATTTGTTGGTGACTGAAGCTGTGTTTAGGAGGTTAAACTGAGCCGCAGTTAGAATAACTAATTGGTATATGCCTGTCAGCTTCAAGATTCACAAAACTCGTCCTGCTTTTCATGGGTCATTTGTTAGAAAGCAGCTTGCAGCGTCTGGAAGATTTCTTTTAAGCATTCGCTTGTGGAATGCTAAACAACATGGAGTTTAACTCGAACCCTGGGCTTTATTTAAGTCCTAAACTCCTGCGTAGTGGAGTTCTGTGACTTCATGATTCTCGAGGAATATTGCTCTGTTTCTATCAGTGTGAGACAAAATAAGGTCCTAGGGAGGCTGAGTACTAAGATCCAAAGCCAGGTAGGTTCAAGACTCAGTACTTTATGTCACCTTTCCTGGCAGTGCTGTCTCCAAGATCTGTCCAAAGTTGTATAAAGTAATATTCTAAATCTGTATGGATGGAGCATTGAATTTCTGTGTTTCTGTATCTAGATTTGGGTTGTCCACAAACAAAAAAATTGAATTCAGACCGGAAAGGTGCAAAATGCTACAAAAACAGTTGGGAAAGCTGTTAGTTGGCAGTTGGGCAGCAGACTAGAAAAGTCTGGCTTATGCACCATAGGAAAAGAAAGGCTGGTGGAATATAACTGCTCTTTGTTAATTCATTGAAGTAGGGGAATCAAACTGGGAGGACTGCTGTTTAACCAAGAGCTTTATTTATATGAGAGTAGGCAGAACATGAATAAATTTGGGCTGCAAATAGGAATATTTTTATCCATAAGAGGAGTGAGTTTAGGGACAGCCTTTCAGCTGGATTAGTGGAGACGAAAATCCTGACTGAGATGGAGCTCCATCTTTTTATGAAGGGGATTTCTGCTGTGTGTGAAAGCAGATTCTGGGTTTAATGTATCTAAGTCTCAAGATCCTAAAATATCTGCCTGATCTTGTACAATTTCTCCTGACTGGGACAGAATCACATGAGAAAAGCATCAGGTTTTCCTTGGTGGGGAAAGATACGGTCAATCTGTACATACCTCAGGTGGCCTTGCTGGTTTGGGATGTACTGGCTCAATGGGTAAAGGACCTGGAGAGTAACGTTGTATAATATATTTTCATTAATGTTTTTATTTTCAAATTTCAAAAACAGCATTTTGTCAAAATTGAACTTTTTCCTTCGCAGAAGTGCTTTGATTGAATTATTTCATTATTTCCAAAGACTGAATACCCTTGAAATTCTAAAGGGAAACTTGAGAAATCTCCTTCTGCTGGCCTTTTCAAGCACTCTGTTTTGGGAGTAACAAATCAGAAATTTTGCATTGGGAAGAAAAAGTCAAATTCAAAGTATTTGAACATAATGTTTGTCCTTTTTTTAATGAAATACACATAAATATTCCTTAATCAAATCTATCTATAAATCTAATCATATTAATTGCGTGGTGTATATGTGATGGAATGGGATCCGGAGAATTATGATGGACTTCGCTTGGTCTGGCCATCACATCACTGAAGCCAGGTTTCAGCCAATAAAGCTGCTGCAAAATTAGAGTATCTGCAGGGAAAATACACACTTTGGCCAAATCTGCAGCCTGCCCAAGTAGGAATCTGTGTTTGAGAGGGGTTTTGTTATTGTTGTTTTGTTCTTGTTTTTTAGGGTTTTTTTTGGGGGGACGGTTAGATAAAATAAATGCTGGGACTGGTGTAAAGGANTGGGATCCGGAGAATTATGATGGACTTCGCTTGGTCTGGCCATCACATCACTGAAGCCAGGTTTCAGCCAATAAAGCTGCTGCAAAATTAGAGTATCTGCAGGGAAAATACACATTTTGGCCAAATCTGCAGCCTGCCCAAGTAGGAATCTGTGTTTGAGAGGGGTTTTGTTGTTGTTTTGTTTTTGTTTTTTAGGGTGTTTTTTTGGGGGGGGGGGCTGGTTTTAGATAAAATAAATGCTGGGACTGATGTAAAGGAGAATGTGATTGCAAGGGTCTAGAACCAGGAAAATCAGCATTTAACAGCATTGTAGAAGCTACATAAGAGCCTTCAAAGTCCAGAGCTGTTGTTCAGCTGGCTGATTCCCATACTGTATTTGCTCACACACACACAAAAAGGCAGAAAAGCAGAGAAGAAAGAAATGGAATCACTAGTTCCTCCACACTGACAGTTCCCCTGTTGAGTTAGAAAACTTAAATTTTTATCCAGAGCAGAGCTTGAATCAGTTTAACTGTTCTAATAAAAGTCGTGCCTCCTGATTGATTTGCTGGCATCTTTTTCTCTAGTGTGGACCAGTAAACATAGTGAGAATCACTAATGTTTCCATTAGTTGTCCTTCTAAATAGAGGAAAACCTGGTTTCTCTAACAGCAGAAAGGAGATAACATTTGCCTACAGTTTGCAAAATACCCTCTTGTTTTGTTTTGTTTTTCTCCCACACGGGAACAATCACAGTAGATAAAGCAGGAAATAAAAGCAGATACCAGGCAAACTCCAGACAAATCATCCGTGCTCTCCTAAGTCTCTTAGTTTCATAGAGAAGAGGGGACTCGTAGAAGCAAAATATAATTGCTGCAGTGAAATGAGCCGCACGATTTCTCTGGATGCCAGCGGTGCCTCTCAGAGGGCTCCTCTGGACGTGCCGCGTTTTGCCAGGATTGATGTCACTTCGGTTTGCAGACAAAAAGGACTGCGGTGGGCAGTGTCACCACTGCTGTGGCCACGCTGATTTGTGCCTGGTGTTTCAAGCTGCTCTGCGTTGGAGGGGCCTGCAGTGACACCGTGTTTAGCACTGAATTGGTCAGGGGCAGCATCACCGGCCCTGGCAGGGTCAGGCTGAGGGAGGTCCCGGCATTCGGCAGGTCTGAAGCAGAATCCTGGTAGCTTTGCCAAGGCTCACACATTTTTAGCTTGAAAACACGTAACAAAAATAAAACGTATGTTTCTGATAGCCTTTCTCTGTCATCAGAGCATAATAAAGGCAAGGAAGAAGGAACCCATTCCTTTTTGGCCTTACATTAAGGCATTAGCCATCACAGATCTTCCCAACTGCTTTTTCTCTCATCCCTCCCCTCTGCCTTTCCGCATGCTGTTGGGGTAATCCTGAATCCTGCAGGTGAGGAATCCATCCTTCCATCCTACTCACCAGAAACCTGTTTGCCAAAAACCCAGTTCAATAAGAAGGGCAAGAAGGCCATTTCTGAAGGAGATTTGGTACTGTAAATAGTACTTAATGACATATGTGCAGCCGAAGGAGGGTTCTGGCTGTGAAGAAATCCAGCATCAAAACAAGTTTGTAACACCATTAGATCATTATGTTATAGCATTGGCTATAAGGTGTGTACTAAAAGCATAAGTTTGGCAAGGGAGGGGGAACCTGATAATCCTGCTTACCACAGTCCTGTACATTTGTGTAGCAAAGATCTGGAAAATTATTGAAGAATGGGGAGGATCTCAAAGAAGCAGGGTAAAAATATCCACTTTTTTAGCATCTCGTCATCTGCTACTCAAACTATCTGAGCAAATAGTTAAAATTCTAGTCTACATATAATCTGTACAACACGTATTGCCCTCCTTGCTGCAAGACTGTGCCCCAGAGAGCTCATATGTAACATTGACTAAGGGATGAAGCTGTGACTTCCTCCAAGCAGCATAAAGGAGTGAGCAATGATGGAGAGAAATGGGCCGTGTTGGAATGAGTGTTGTAAAAGAGCACTGTACTACAGGAGGGTAGAGAAGATACAGGCTGTGTATCAAAAAACTTCCTAATAGCTGGATCTGTTAGACAAGGGAATAGTTTCCTAAGGGAGAGAGCAGAAACCCTGTTATTTCAATCATTTAAACAAAACTGGACAAAGCCCTGGAGAATGTTTTGTAGGGAACAATCATGTGCCAGCCCCTGGGAGTGGATAACATGATCTGATAAGTCTTTTCCTAGTAGTTGCTGCGATTCTCTTCAGATTGAGATCTTGTTCTGGGCATGATTTGTCTTGGGACTAGATGCGATGTGAGCCTCAGGTCAAACCTGACTGTTTCAGAGTACAAAATGGAGAGGAATAAGTGGAGAAAAGGCATGCGGGGCAGAGTCAGAAATAGAGAGCTTGAGTTGAGTAGGAAAATGTTGACTCAGAAATGCTATAGGGCTTTGTGCAGTCACATCTCTCAGTGCCAAAGAGATATTAAACACACTCTGGCCCAAATGGAAGGCTTTTATGCTGCACAACTCTAAAATACATGAGTCTGTGGTGTGTAGGGACCAGAGAACCAGATCATTTGGTGGTTACTGTGAAGATCCCAAGAGTTTTGAACCCAAAGAGCAACTGTCAATGCGTCTCTCTTTGGCCTTTGGAGGTTTCTCGCTGTTGAGAGAAGCCAGGTAATCTGCTCATCAGTCTTTGAGAGTCCCTGTGTTGCGCAGAAACTCTTTGAGTCCTAAGTTGATTTATCCTGCTGATGTCTCTGGCTACAGATTTGTATCGTTGCTGATTTCTTCAGAAAGCTGCCCAAGCTCAGCTGCAGTTCAGGGAACTGTCAACAACTGACC
The DNA here is from genome assembly GCA_013389825.1 of Crypturellus undulatus. Classification (NCBI taxonomy): domain Eukaryota; kingdom Metazoa; phylum Chordata; class Aves; order Tinamiformes; family Tinamidae; genus Crypturellus; species Crypturellus undulatus. Next base: position 274,421 of record VWPW01008029.1, on the reverse strand, counting down.
AACTGGAAATCCAGAACCAAACCAACTGACTGAAATCCAGAACCAAACCAACTGGAAATCCAGAACCAAATCACTGTTGATTTAGGAAAGAGTTGGGGGATGGTGTTAGTAGAAAAAAATGGCCCAAATTTGTGCCCTTTTCAGTACCTGTCTCCTCATAGAGTTGGAGAAAGGATTTTTTCTCTTTCCCTAGTCTCTTTTCTTAAGCAGAGGAAACCACAAAGCTTGTTCTGCAGGCTAGAAGCGCTATAGGATCACTGAGAGCCTGAGGGAAGAAGGGGAAGCAGTGTCAAGATGAATGTAATACTGTTGATTCCTTTTTTTTCTTTTAACTCAGGAGAAAAAAAAATGATTTCTAAATATGTTTATCATCACTAGCAACACAACCTTTATTGCAACTAGTATTGTGCCCCCTTAAAGTGTTTGGGGCAAATGTGGAGATGGTTCCATTACAGACACCATTACAGATATGAGTAAATATGATGTTTTCATGGGTGGACCATGGCACCTTGACTTCTTGCGAGTCCAGGAAGCAGTTACCTTGGATGCTCTGCTTTGCTATGCAAAAGAATTGTCAATGGTCACAGTTCTCTCTTATCTAAGCAGTACAAGCTCCAACAAGTAAGTTCAACAAAAGCCAGTTTGAGACAATCAAGTCTTCTGACTCATGATGTGCACAGGTCAGTGCTGACCTCCCACCTACCACTTTGGCTGCCACCTCACCTGCAAGTGAGAGGATCAGAGGGGAAACAAAATTATCTATTCTCCTCATCTTTTCTCTGCTGGACCCCATGTCTGTGTGTGTGCCTATCCCATCAGAGCTCCATTGACCTTCATTTGAAGTTGTTTTCCCCAAACATTTTGAAAGTTTGATTTGTTTGATCTTATATCAACAAGAAAAGACAGTTTTCCTCATGGAAAGAGAAGCCTGCTGCATCCTTGATGTCTTTCACAGGAGATCTTGTGTGGTTTTGATTCCTTATGAAGCTGTGAGTGTAATTTCCAAGCAAGCATGGAGTTATCTCTGCAACCAGGACTTGGAAGCAGTCACAATAGAGCAGGAGTGAGCGGCTGTGCCACTGGGACATACATGCAAACCAAGGGCCATACTATAGGTTACCTGTTGGAGTGAGATGAACTGAAGAGTGGGAAGGGAATTGTAGGAAAAATGGAGTCCTGCAGATGTTCAGGGATAAATGCAGCAGGTTATGGGTAGAGCCCAGGTATGCAGAAGAAAGAAGAGAGCAAGTTAAGGATGCTTGTTATGTCCAGGTAATGCAGCATTAGGCTATGGTATTACATTTGAACAGAGATCAACACTTTGCCTGACAGAGATGTGATTTGTGCTCTGATTTCCTTAAAGAGTAGCTTTGTGCTGGCGCATGAGTTACTGGTAACTGCAAGTCAGGTGAAGCATCTGTCCCAGTTGAATGCAACCACATCTGTAGTAGAGCTCCACAGCTGGATAATGTTGCCAACAGTGGTATGGTGCACTTTGTGGTAAGAAATGAACAGGAATGCCTTTGTTTGAAATTTATGGAGATTTAATAGTCAGCCAAGAAAAAAAGAAATTAGTGATAGTGTTCTGCTCTTGCAAAAATTAAAATATAAAGGGGATATTTAACAACATGTGGCCCACGATGCATCCTAAAGGTGGGGTCTGCAAGTATTCCTTGTTTTCTAGCACCTTTCTTCATCATTTATACATGTTAGCATATGTTATTCACCATCTACAATGATGCTTTTCTCCCCACTGCTCAGGAACCTGAGCCTTGTAGCTCAGAAGGAGCTCAGAAGGAGTAGAAGCTCCTTTCCCAATCCTTCTTGAAAGCAGTTTCTTTCACATCATGAAGACCACGTCATTTCTTCTCTCCACTCAAAGAACTAAGAGCCCAGGCTGTTGTTTGTGGAAGTTTTCCTGATGTAGATAAACTTCTGACATCACAAAGATGTTTTAATACGAATTATGCTTGCCATCTGAGTAACAGGTGCTGTTATTCTCTTTTCATTATCTCACACCCAGAGCTGCTGCCAGCATGAGTAAGAAAGGCTTGAGTCATGGAGATGGTGTAGCTCGTTGCTTTCTGGAGAACATTGTCCAAGAAGACCTGGCCCAAATGTCCGTCACTGGGATGAATGATGCGTAGATGAATGATGGGAGAAGCCTACTCCTCAGAGAAACAAAACGTCCCTCATGAATAATACAGAATATACTTATTTCAAGATTCAGGACCTCTAAAACCTATTGTAAATTGAATGTAAATGTGAATGAGGCTTACCGTTCTGCAGCCACACTCTGGCTTGAGCCCTAACTATAAATAGCTTATCAGTGCCACATTTCATTTCTATCCTTTAGCACTGACCGTGTATTTGGCCTGATATCAAGGCACATCTAGAGACAAACCTCTCCCAGAGCACTGACAGCAGCGAGCCTGTATGGGAGGCACCCTTTGCCTTGCTCTACACCGGCTGTATCTACGTTGCTGAGTAGACAGGATCTGTTCTTCAGGGGCCAACAGATATTATTGAATGGAGGTTGTGTAACAGTTAGACCCTGACACTGCCCCAAAGGGGTTGGTTGGAGTGCTTCCAGCCTGGTGCCAACCTCCATGGTCTGCCATGCAGGGACATTGCCTAGGACACTGCTGGGACAGGCCAGAGCCCAACAGCACCATCCCTTGGCCCGTGTTGATTTGCTAGCTTAGGTGTTGCCTTGAGGTCTTAAAGAGATGGTTACCATGTAGATGCAAAGCACTGAGAACCTTCATGATTCTTCCCCACAATATTTTATTTTTGCTGTGAATCGACTTGATTCTGAGCAGTCTGCATCACTGCAATAGCATGGCATCGATTTTTCTTTTTTTTAGATACTTTTTGTTCCAAAACAAAGTGTTACTTAGGAGGCTTCATGTTGGAGGACGACTCAGACTTCATGGGCATGTATATACCCTGCAGCTGAGCGTGGTGCAAAGATCACTGATGTAGATCTAAGCAAGCTGGCCTGTCCGCATGAAGCAGCGCACTGCCAGAGATATTTGCTCAAGGCCTGAATGTGGACTAGCATAACATTGCATTTCTGTTGATAAACTGTCTAAAAAAGAGAGAAGGTGAGCAGGAAATAATTGTTCCTGATCTGTTCCATATAGGAAGTATGGGCATGAAATGACACTAGTTGGAGGGACATTGAAAGTAAAAAAGTGGAGTTGATTTTTTAAAGAACAGAGTTGATCTATGGAGCTCCTGTCTACAGGATGCTGTAAATACTAAAATTTTACACAGATTCAAGGAGCGAATGACCAAGGTCATGGAAGAGAAATCCTTTGTTTTTTACTGAACACAGCGAAACCCTGTCTATTGTTTCAGGAAGTTTGTGGACTTCCAATGGCTGGAAGCTGGGTGCATGGATGCTTGGGGGAAATATCATATGCTCTTAACCATTCTCACTGTTTTCCTCCAACCATTTGCTTCTGGTCACGTTTGGATGCAGTGTGCTCTATTGCATGCAGTAACTCTGTCCTGGCACCCCAGGACCATTGCAAAGACAGAGAAGACAGAAAGAAGACAGCAATGAAATACCCATCTAGTGTAAGCTCCTATGGACCCTTTGCGTCCCTTGCCTAAACCTTCTTGCAGTTCTGCCTGACATCCGTAGTTCAACTTTTTTCATAACTGGGAGGAGGCAGCAGTTGTGGTGACTTGGTGCTTTGTACTCCAGAATTGGAATAACACTCTGAGACATGACATTTCTTCATGCCAAACTATTCTTCTTGGTGCCAAACTAGATGAGTTCTGTCTTGAAAGCTTAGGCAATTGAGAGGGATTATAAAAGAGAGAGAGGGCACTAATGAAATCACTTCCAGTCAAGGTGAAAGTTATTTAGACTCTCCTTGATCATTCAAATGTTATCTCATCTCATTAAATATCAGACAAGTCTGCTGGCTGTGGTCATGCTGCTGTACTGTGGGACACAGCAAACTGGAGAATGCGCTAGAGGTATTTAGCAAGATGTGCACCGAGGTAAAACTCTATGTATATATACTCCATCCGTACATACTATTAGTGTAAGTTATAGAGAAGAACAAACTGGCCTTCTAGTGAATGCTGTCAGGTCCAATAACAAGACTTGACCATTTTTTTCTAGAATCTGAAGGATGTTCTGTTGTTAAATCCTAATGCATGAGCAAAACAGCACCTCCTGGCTTTAAGAATTTCTCTCCTCGCACAGGAGGGAGTGAACTATCTTAATAGTTCACTTAAATAAGCAGATTATTAAGTGATTAAGTAATCAAATAAGCAAAAATCTCTCCATTTGTAGAAGCAAGAAGTGGTTTGAGTGTTTTGCTGCCTGGCATGCACAGCAGATGCATGACATTATGGTCATCTCCCCTTTGGACACAGACTTTCTAACTGTAATCTCTGTCCCTTGGCTTCTTAGGGATTGCACTCTGTGAATATAGTTGTAATCACTTCTGTTTGGCCTTTCTTTCTTTGTCACAGAAAAGAAAGAAATACCAATACCATGTTTAACCTAATGCTCTATTTCTCTTTAATCCTGCCGTTTCTTACTGTTCGCATGGAGCCCTCTCTTTATGTTCTGTGAAAGGACAGCAGCATTTGTGTGAATGAAGTTAACAGAAGTCCCTAGGCATCGTATTGGTAGCAGAAATCTGCTGCTGAAGCAGTTGCTTTTGCCTATTCAGGCCTGACACAAGTGAAAAGCAGCTACTTGAAGAGTGACCTTATCCAGCACAGAGGACTGTGTCCTGGGGAGAATGATCCTCTGTGCCCCTCTTTCTCTGGCAAACACTGACCTTCTCTTTCATCCCCGTGGGCAATCTCTGATGTTAAAAAGGCAGGATTTTGTTTCAACTTTTAGATTTACTGAGTTTCAAAGAACTTTGGAGTTTGCTTTTCACATATTATCAGACAGATTCTGTAATGCTAAAGTAATTGAGAATTCATTGTTTCTTAGAGGTTTATTCCAAACACTCATTTTAGAATGCTGAAATCAATGCCTCAGGTACCTCCCACTCTTTAAAGACACGTAACTCTGTTGAAATAAATCACTCTGATCCCCTATGCATGAATTTATTTGTAAACTCTTATTCCAACTTCTTAAATAAGCCTTCTCTGTCCTCAAGCTTCATGATCAAAATATGGTAAAAGGCTTATAATTTAATGTGGTGGAAACTGAGAATGACCCGGGGCAGAATAGAAATCAGAATTTCTAGATCTTTTGTATAGCTGTTTGAGTTGGAGAGAAATTATAGTCTGTGACTGTACAACAGTCTGTAACACAGGGTTGTGAATATATTCCTGTCTTATGAGAGCTATGAGTCTGAGTTAATTACAAAGTCTGTGATGAACTTCAGAAATTCATCTGTGAGCTAGTATGTAAGCACATAATAGTAATGTTTTATAATCTCCCTAAACTAGCTTTGTGGATATCTATAGTAAGTGGAATATAATGATATCAAAAGAAATCCTTTTTTTCACCCCAACCATTCTCTTTAGAACCCAAAATGAAAGCTGTTTCCACCAACTGCCATCTCTATAACCATCTGGAAAATCACATTTTCTGAAGCTTTCTTTTCTCCTTATCAGCTGTAACTAAAGCTATAAAATGGGAAGATGTCCCTGGTTTAATTAACACCCCTGTAGTTCAAAAGCTGATCTTAGTAATGAGAGGCAATTATAGGCTTTACTGAGGGACAGTCAGGTGGAACAAATCCAGCATCAATCTATTGGAGTAACTTCCCCATGCAGGTAATTTGGAAAATGCTTTTTTACAATGAACAGGCTACCTGCCCCAATGCAACAGGTGAATCTGTTTGTTTTGTAACAAGAAAAATAATGTCTTCCTTTCTGAATTCATCTGTGGCTTTTGTAAACTGCTTTTACATCCCATCCATCTGCCAGCAACTAGTAACTGAGCTAACAAAATGCTTGTTGCCTTTTGCAGGTCGTTCTTACCAATTTTCTAATTTTCTTTCACTTGGCTTGTGCTTTTTTTCACTTTGGAGGTTGTTTGGTGTTCAGATTTTTGTTGTATCAAAACTGCAGGGTTGAAGTGTGCCCACATCTTCAAGGCTAGGTGGAGTTTTGGTCTTTATGCTTCAAAAGAGGTTTGGCAAAGCAAACAAGGGTCTAGCGAAGGGAATTAAAATGATCAAGTGTTGATCATCAGTCATATTGGCTGCTTGAGAAGAGGCTAAAAAGGCCGCAGCTTCAATTTGGACAGGAGACAGCTGAGGAGAGGGTTAGACCTGAGATTAACAAATTCATGAAGGTGGAGGATAAGGTGGGTGTAGAACTGAAATAAGGACATATGTTTAAATGATAAAACACATTTTTACATAGAAAGTAGTGAACTTCTGGAATCTGTTGCCACAGCAGTTTGTGGAGTAGTATCAACAGGTTAGCAAAAAACACCAGGTAAATTCAGGAGCATCAGGTCCATAAGCAGCTTGTGAGGTTAATGGGCAACGTTGGGACAGTATGAAAGAACCCATCTTCAGAGAGTGGCTGTGCTCATCCAGCCTGCCTACTAGTATCTGAGATGCTGTCTGGCCTCCAGCTACTGGTCTGCAGGAATATGGATCTGCTATATTTGTCCTGAGTATTATCTCTAGGTAATACACAGATATCAGATTATCATGGGTTACAAATTATGCTGCACATCTCTGTCTGAGCAGCTTCCTTGAATCTCCAGTGTTTGCAGTCTACATTTGAGCTAACTGAGGACAGCAGAGCTCTACTCACGATTAAGATACCTGCATTTAGGTGTTTGCATATAGATGGCGACTTGTACATTAGGTGTTTAAATTCTTTTGTATTCAGCAGGGATCTAGTCAGTCAATACAGTGAGCGGAGCACAGGACAGTCATTTCACCTTGTCATAAGGTAGACAGGCGTGGATGGTCAGTTAAATGCCTCTCTTGCCTGTTTTCATTAAATCTATGTCGACTGTAATTGAATCTTTGGCATCTAGTGCACAGGTGGATACCTAAATTTAGGTATGTTAATTTTAAACTGAGTTCTGTCTCTGCATTTCTGTTACAAGCACTGCAGGCAAATAGGTGTCTCCTGCAAATGATTCATTGATCTGTTGTAAATCTTTGGGTCTAGATGAAATGAACTGCACTTGGGAAGTGCTGATTTCTAATCTAATTTTAAGGGGAGTCTTGCTAGTGGTGTATACATTGTCATTGTCATTGTCATGGCTGGGTGAGTCCCAGACATCCTGTTTCAGGAACTTTGGTATCGTCAGTTACCATATCAGTAAAAAAAATGTACATTTGTAATTTCACAAATGTGAAATTACAATTTTTGAAACGGAACTTCCCACACATGTGGTGTGATTCTGAATGAAGATAGCCCGCTACATCACTTGTCCTTCAGTAGTTCAGCATCCTGACACAACTGCTTTTGCCAGCCTGGATGTAAGAGCTGTAGAACTGTAAAAGTTGTTGTTAAGTTTGTCATTCTACAATAATTAAATATGGAGCAGGCATTAAACCCCTAAAATCCCATGGTATTCCAGCAGAGAGTGGCCTTCACGGGTGGTCTAGGAAAAGGGTCGTTTTTATATAGAGGACAGTTTGAAAAGGAGTTTCCTTGGTTGGTAGCTCTATTGATGTTGTTGACTCTTCTTTGCCAGAAGAATTGGGATGTGACCAGTGATTTTGGGACAGGCTAACACCATCTCTTTCCTGTTTAGGAGACTGCGTGGTTGCTTAAAGTAAAATGAAAGATGCATTCTTTCATCTTTCTCTCTCTTGTGTTTTTTGTGTCTTATTTGCTTTTTCTGGATACAGGATGTGGGCCTGGAGACGGGAAGATCCTCTGACCCTGGTGTTCTCAGAGCCACTGCAGTTTGGGATCAGTGCTTGAGATACTGAGATCCACGTGGCCAGTGTGAAGAAGGAGCTGTGGTAATCGCCTGCCTTGCTGACTGTCCTGTCTTTTCGTTCCTTCTCCCAGGTTATGGACATGCCGCCCCAGGGACCGATGCGGGGAAGGCCTTTTGCATGTTCTACGCAGTCCTGGGGATCCCACTGACACTCGTCATGTTCCAGAGCTTGGGCGAGCGCATGAACACCTTCGTCAAGTACCTCTTGAAACGCATCAAAAAGTGCTGTGGGATGAGGAGCACCGAGGTCTCCATGGAAAACATGGTCACTGTGGGCTTCTTCTCCTGCATGGGAACACTCTGCATTGGAGCAGCAGCCTTTTCCCAGTATGAGGAATGGAGCTTTTTCCACGCTTACTATTACTGCTTTATAACATTGACTACAATAGGCTTTGGAGACTATGTGGCCCTGCAGACCAAAGGGGCCCTTCAAAAGAAGCCTCTCTACGTGGCTTTTAGCTTTATGTACATTCTAGTAGGGTTGACAGTCATTGGGGCATTTCTAAATCTGGTTGTTCTCAGGTTCTTGACCATGAACAGCGAGGACGAGAGGCGGGATGCTGAGGAACGGGCATCCCTGGCAGGGAACCGCAACAGCATGATTATCCACATCCAAGAGGACTCCCAGCACGGTCGGCCGCGGTACAAGGCCGAAGTAACAGACCTTCAGTCAGTTTGTTCCTGCATGTGTTACAGGTCCCACGAGTACACCAGCCGGGTGGTGTCCCACCAAAATTCGTTCAGCTCGAAGCTGAACCCCCAGTACTTTCACTCCATCTCTTACAAGATAGAGGAGATCTCACCAAGCACATTAAAAAACAGCCTTTTCCCATCTCCTGTCAGCTCCATCTCACCTGGGTTGCACAGCTTTACAGATAACCACAGGCTGATGAAAAGGCGAAAGTCCATTTAAAGTGATTTGTCTTTTGCTTTCCTTGTTTTCCCCAGTTCTTCTCCGTTGTTTTGGTTTCTTGTTTTGTTCCTCGAGTGAGACGGAGTGAGGCCAAAGGGAGCAGAGAAAGCCAGTCCTCCTCTGAGACTCCGCTCTTGAGCATGAAGCATGGATTATTACTGTTCCAGCAAAGTATGCCTTACATTACCCCCTCGGTGGATGTCAGAGGATTCAAGGTGACGTGAAGTGGGTACCAAATCCAAAGTTGCACACACAGCTGGGAGCCTTCATGTGCCGCTGGCACTCCTGACCTAATAAACTCTTTTCCTCACGAGCAGGTTGCTGCGTGCGTGCGTGCTGCGTGCGTGCTGGGTGTGCGTGTGGGTGTCTGTGCGCGTGCAATTCCACAACCAGTGCCATGCGACAGAAATTAAAGCATCAGGTATTATTTCTTTTTTCCCCCTTGAAGCAATTGTGTTCCAGCCTGCTTTGAATTTTTAGATTGCTTCCAAAAAAAAAAAAAAAAGAAAAAAAGAATGGGGGTGGGAGGGGAGGCATTTTTTTTTTTTTTTTGCCAAGTCAAGCATGCGCCATAAGCAGTCAATATACCAGATGTATCATGAAAAATTTTTTAATACTAGATTTTAGATTGTATTAACATAAAAAGGCAGGAAAGGATGGATCATTTTTAGCTTGCCAGTTCAAAATTAAAAAAAAAAAATAAAGCATGCACTTTGTAAAACTGGTATGCATAATAAAAACACAAGAAAAACTAGCAGTGGAATTAATAATCAAAAGCAAATAATCCTATTGATTTAACTCTATTTACTTTCTCCATTTGCAACTGTTCCAACAATTTGCTGTGCAAGTGGAATTTTTACAACAAATTGGGAGAATTGTTGGAAGTAAGAGTGTCTATTTTGTTATTTTTATTTTATTTATATTTTTATTATTATTATTAATTATTATTATTATTATTTTATTGTGCAGCAATTATCTGCATGAATAGGAATTATATTTTTTTGGAATGCTTGATTAGGATGGGTATAAATAGGTGGATGTATATTTTTTTCTTATATAACAGTGACAGGGCATTCCTCGTTTTAAATAAAAAGATAAAGATGATTGTCTCTAAATGCTTTTGATTTGTAAATAATGGAAAGCCTTTGTTGGTCTCAGGAAGAATTCAAGGGACAGTATCTTGTGTTTGGCTCACTGGGAACTTGCGAGATGAGCTGGGATATTGCTTTTTTGCTTGGCAGAAAGGCAAAATGCATGGAGCCGTATTGGGCAAAAGCGGTTTTACGCCAGTGTTTCGAGGTGACATTGGGAGTGCGTTGCGCTGGCAAGTGTTAGTGAAGGCTGTTGACACCACGGAGTAGGGCTGTTCCTTGGAGATCATCCATTGCTCGGTTGTTGTTCTGGATCGTGCAGATTTCCAGAACCAAATTAGAGGCCTAATCCAGCTCCCATTGAAGACAATAGGAATTTGCAAAGATTACATGGGATTTAGCGCTTTGGGAGATTTATCTTCGATTCGACAGGGGCAGGACTGGGATTTTTACCAACCTGCACCATTGTCTCTGGATTAATGCTATCTTTCCAATTGCCTTCCATGTTAATTCACTGTAAAAAAAACTTTTTTCTTTTTTTTTTTTTGACATTAATCATCTTCTGCTGATTCTACGATTTTGTGCTTTCAATATAAAGCAATAATGCTCCGTATGTGTTCTTAAGTGGTGTGTTTTCATACAGACCTTAGCTCTGAGCTCTGTGTGTTGATGGATCTTGATATCCTTCCAGGGAGTCATCTGGAAAGACCACTAATAGGGAGAAATAATGAACGTCCTCCCTTCTCTATTCTCTTCTCTCTGGCTTTAAATTATTAGCGATATCAAATATGTTTATATTCTCCTAATTTCCATATTTTTCTTTCAACAAGTTAATTAAAAAAAAATGTATCCATTGATTTCCCAAGGCAACTTCCTTTGAGAATTTAAATTGCTGTGGCATGAAAACCTCCATTAAGATTTGTGAAGAAACAACTCTAGGATTTTTAATAGGAAAATGGACTTTTCCAGCCTAAAATATGCGTATAAGAATCTTCAGCATAATATGAGAGTATGCTGGTGCATTGATGAAGTGCTGCTGGTATCACATCCGTGATACTGGTAGATGTTGATGGCAAAAGTGTTGAAGCAGGAATATCTAGAAAAGCAGTTTGGGGATGCTATAAACCATCTATTGCCACCTAGAAGCCAGAAGTCACAGGCTTTGCTGATCGCATCCTGAAAGAGAAACTAATTGTAGGTCTCCTTTCTTGCTGTGGAGATAAGAAAATGACATACTTTCCTTGGAAATGCGTGCCCATGGCATGTACATCTACTGATCATATTTGGCACAGGAGCAAAACAGAAACGGTTTGCAGAAAACAGAAGTATAAGCCTTTCTCTGACTTGTAATGGAAAATATTTGTGACGGAACTTTTAGCAATCAGAAAAACTTCAGGCAGCTTCGTGAAAAAAATGCATTATATAAAAAAAATATTGGTTAGCTCTTTCCTTTGTTCCCTTAAGAGGAAAATTCTCTTTCTGTTCCATGTGAAAATAATATTTAAATGTCCTCTATATTGTGCTGAACTCCAGAACTCCAGAATTTCAAGGTGCACACATATTCCAGCTGATTTGTTACAAAATTTTCTTTTAGGAACCATAAACTAAGAGGAAATTTTAGTACAGGAGGTATTTAACCAGGGGAACAATAACCTAGGTTATATAGGTATCTGTCACTTAAACTCTTCGTATTAAAACTCAGTGGCTTCCTAAAAGCTCTGTTTTGGCTTTGTCGAAGTTTATGGATGTGATTGAAAAAAAAGTTCTGCATGTTGGTGTGGAGGAACCAGAGTAGCTGGCCTTAGTGACACTTTTGAGTCAAAAGCTATAAAAAAGTGTGTATGTGGGAAAACATCTGCATTCCTTAGAGTTTTAACATATTTTATTGTTTTCATTTTCAGCCTGAGGAACCTGTGATTCTGTCCGATCTATATTTTTTGGTACTCGTGAGATTTTAAGGAGGCCAGACAAGTCCTCTGCAAGGCTTCATGCATTCAGATGTTTGCACAAGCCTTTTCAGGACTTTGCTTTGTGAGCAGCTTTTATACAAGAATTCCTGTATACCCATGAGTAAATCAGGCAAAATATGCTGAAAACATAGATATATATATTTTTCGCACTTTCTTTTTCTGTGCTTCTTGCCTGGTGTTATATAAATGAAGACTTGAGCTGCCTGGAGTTGGAACAGGCATAATTCTGCGACAGAGAAGCTTTTGTCCTAAGGTTAATCCCATCTTTTCAGTAAAACAGGCAAAATCACTCTGTGAAAGGTGAGACGGTCGGTCTGCTCCATCTCCGGCTTCTTATTGCCCAACATAAATATTGGCTTCCTTCCCACAAGTCTGCTTTTCACAGAGTATTCTAGCTGCTACATTATTAGTTTTATTCCACTTAAGACATTATTTCTCTCGAAACTGCCTCTCTTGCTTTCTACTTGTTCTTTTGAAATTTAGCTAGAAGCGGGTAGCATTGGTGTTGCTTACGACAAGGCATCCTAATATCGAAAGTGCCTAAGGTTTCAATAGCACACTGACTTCTGCAATCACTTTGCGATGCATTTCATTCTCCGGAGTCTTGTTTCCCCTACCCTTCCCTATTATTAAGCATTAGAAATAATAATAATAAATCAGATTAGTCTATTTATGTCACACTAATGTACTCTTCATCAAAACAACACAAATTTAGCTCCCTGCTGTCGACTTTGATTATATAACAACCCTATTATCCTATCATATTTCATATTATCATCAAAGGAAAAAAATCAGTTTGATCAGTGAAGCACCAAAATAGCTTTGACTGAGCATGCTGTGATACGGAAAATGAAAGAGGAAACTTAATAGAACAATGCAGGCAACAACTCTACACTTAGTCCTTATTACTGTGTAAGGAAGAACCTGGCTGATCCAACTGGGGCTGCTTTGCCAGACGTTTGTACGTATACGGGCTTTACAGGGATGACTTTAATGAGGGAGCTCGAGGAGGGCACTTGGATGTTACTTCAAGGCTCCACAATTGCTTCTGGGTTGCTAATGAATGGAAAAGAGGCACAGGCAGCATGAGCAATAGGCTTTCTATTTGGATTCCTCTCTAAACAGCTCATTAGGACAAACTCAGCAATATACGTGACCAAGTTAATCTGCTGTGTCGTAGGTCAGCTCATTAATTTCCTCGTGTTTTGACTGAAGGAATGCCTGGACAGTAATCAAGAGTATCGTGAATCAAACCCAAGCAAGGTAATTTCTTCTTCACTCTGACAAGTTTGAAGGCCTATGTTGGGGGAAAAAAGCATTGTTTGTCTGTTGCTAAAAGCTTAAAAATACGAGTTATCCATGGAAGTAGGATGGAGATTGAAAATGTTCCAGAATGATCTGGTGCACAGAGACCAGAGTGTTGGGTTGAAGTGGCCTTCATTGAGGTTTATAGCCTCATTTAGGTTTATGTAATATGCCTGTTAATATTAGTGTCTAATTAAGATAGTGATTTAAAATCAGTATGAGGAAGCTAGACCACAGAGATGTTCCGGAGAGTGTCCATTACACTAATGTTATGGACTTTTTAATGCGTATTTCGACAAGACACTCTTATTAACTGGAATGTTGTACAAATTACAATGAGAATCACGGTACCTCTTCTTTCACCAGCTAAAGGTGAAATATCCATCTGTATAATACTCACAGAACTCAAAAAGAAACACGACCTGTTTGACTAACCTTCATGTCATCTAACTTCAGTATCAAATTTTAGGAACTTCAGCAAGTTCCTAAACTATATTAAAAAGTAGTAGCCCTCTTAATGATACACCAAGATCCAAAGAAATTGAATAATGACATTGGAGGAGGGAAAACTGATTACAGATGGAAACTTATCTAGACTTTTCTGCTGGTTAATCTGAACTCGGAGCCTAAATTAAAGCCGTGAAAACTGATGGTGCCTGTTGTCAGAATGCAGAATACACATTTATTTAAGATGTAGATAATGATCATAGCCGAAAAAATCACCTGAATAAGTAATAGTAAGGCAAAAAGAAATAAAAAAAAAAAACTTACTCAAGAGCTGGAGTAGTTATCACTCCAGCCACTTTATTTCCAACTGAAACCACAATGAAATGATTCCCGCTCATCATTCCCACTCCCCAGCCCAGCTCTGAGGGGAACTGTGGAGCTGATGTGACAGGGAAGGGGCACAAGGGGATCTGGAGACCTTTTTAGAGCCCTGCCCTGCTGTGTGTTGTGCAGCCCTTCATGCACAGTATTTCACAGATTGCTGCTCATATTGAAGTCCGTGGAGCTCCTAATCCTTCAGGCAGGTTTTTGCTTCTGCCCTCATGGAGACTAAGACTTGATTTATCCAGCCCACCTGAGCAGTGCTAGTCCTTGCGATATATTATGCCAGGCATGTTACCTTACCTACCCTTAGAAATAGTTTGGTGGTGATTCTTATTCTTCTTCCTCAGAGATTTCTCCAAAATCCCTGATTCTTAGTTATCCATTGCAGTTATCTCATCCATTGCAGTTTTCCAAATCATGTACACGTGCACATGAGTATTCCCCTAGGGAAAACTCCAGCATAAAACTTTCAATAGAGGCGCTCCCAACATTTGTTTTGCCTTTGGATCTCCATTCACCTCATATAAGTCACAGGGCACTAAAGTAACAAAAAATAGAACACTATAAAGCTATTTTTTGTTGTTTGTGCAGTTTTCTACTTTTGTTTTAATTGATTTTTGAGCAATGCATGAGTCCCGATTGATATCCCTCTTATTAAAACCGGAATGGGACCTGTGTCAGTTTACTAGCAGGTATTAAAGCACTGTCTCCATCTAGTCATGTTGTGAACAAACTTTACTAAAGAGAGTGGGAGTGGGAGCAGAAACACCTTAAAACAACAGTCAACCGGTATAGCTCATGCTACAGTATTTTGCTTATGGAATCCAGGCAACCAAAGCTACTTAGCTAATTTTAGGCTGGAAATATTATCCCTGGGGCCTCCAGTTGTCTATTCTTCTGTGAATATTGTAATTAGCAAATATCCCAGAGCCTTCCCCCCACCCTGCTTTCTGACCGTGTAAGGAGTGTGCCATACATCAACACCCACAACAGATCAGGGGAAAAAAAAAAGAAAGGAAAAGAAAAAGGAAGAGAAAGGAAAGATTAATGCTGCAATTTTGCTGGTAATTAATATTCACAATTCCAAGCTGCGTTGTTTCTGGTTCACTTTGAGAAATGCAGAGCAAACAGCAACGTAGTCAAATTTATCATAGGTGCCTAATTCACAAGCAGAGCTAACAAATATAATAATTGGACCTGTGCTCTATAATGCATCTTCCTCATGATGTGCTCTGATACCACTAGCCTGCCTTGGATTCACTGTTTATCTGGTCGTGGAACGGCTGGCAGTGATTGCTGGATCCAGAGCACTATCCTTGAGGCTAGAAGGAAGATCCATTTCACAGGCAGGCGCCCTCAGGCTCTCTCCATACACTCTTCCCCTCTCCTGCCCTCACATTAACTCATTAGCCATTTCATAGACGTATGTTCAAGCCCAAGATCGCCACATTCTGTACTTTCCCCCCATCATGTTTTAATGAAAAGTGTTATATTAAAGAACTGCACCCTGGGGAAGAAGATGTTCCACTCTAATTACTGCTGACAAAAGAAATCTTCAGATTCATTAAAAACAATACCCAGGGAATCAAATAGGAAATGTAAAGTGCCCAAACCTGCACGCGTGAGTACCGCTGCTTGGCCAAGATGCAATGTGTCAGCCCAGGAGGAGAATTTGAAATTGTGCTGCTTTGGGAGAAGGCCTGGCCAGTAGAAGAGGCATCACAAAGGGAATGAGCAAACAAAGCTACACAAAGGTTTAATCATTGTCGATCACTGGCAAAGTCTGTGATGTGACTTCAGATTAAAGGAATGCTCTGGATCCTCCTGGTTTAGTCCATCTGCTAATTGCAGGAAGGATGAAACACATCTGGTTCATAGGGTGGACTGTTAGTGGTGAAACCACATTGCCAATCTTGAGGGAGTGGGAAAAAAAACGTCTTCTGGGCACTCAAATTGTCCTGGTAGAGATCCGTTATATCATTACTCCTTTGAACCTGTGGCTTTGGGAGATCTGCACTGTGGTATCCTTATCCATCTTGACAGCACATCCCAAGACCCGTGCCACAAAAATGTGTAGGGAATGCTGAGCCATTCCACCTGGGTGCAGCAGGTCACAATATAGCAAAGAAACTTCTTTACATTGACAATGTTTGGACAGTTCCTATATGTAGAGCAATAGTCAAAATTGATCTTTAGAGAAATAACAATAATTCGTGGTTATTGACTCTCCCTACAGCAGTGGTTTACAGCTTACTTATTATAATTATTGTTAACAGACTCATTAATCTGATAAGAGTATTTAATTAGATTAGTTGAAGTAGAGTATGTAAAATCTTTTGGCCTCCCAGAGACTGAAATCTGCAGTCCGGTTTATGAAACGATTTCCAAAGGGACTCTTAGTCATATCCCTGCTGACATACACCTCAGTTGTCCTATTGAGGTCTCAAGTGGAGAGAGGACCTTAATTCCCATTAAATTAAGGGTTT
Organism: Crypturellus undulatus; assembly: GCA_013389825.1. NCBI lineage: Eukaryota > Metazoa > Chordata > Aves > Tinamiformes > Tinamidae > Crypturellus > Crypturellus undulatus. The sequence goes on along the minus strand of VWPW01008029.1, from coordinate 257,913 downwards.
AAGGTGCTTAGGTGCTTAAATATCTTTATAGATGCAGACTTTGGACCTGATGTTGTGTCATTGTGCTTTTAGGGCAATGCTCAAAGCTGGGGGCAAGGCAAGGCTGAGCATAGTGATGGGTTGCTCATGTCAGAACCTCTTGGAGATTGGGAAAGGTGCAGTCTCCTTTCTCTGTTGCAACCTGGCCTGATGAGGAAGCACATGCTATTGACATATCCTTCTCCAAAACCCTGTCTAAACCAGGTTAAAAAGGCATAGGAACAGGGTGAATTTCTGCCTGGAGTCTGGGTGAAGGTAGTGAAGGGCAGGGATGGTTCCTAACACTTAATTTTGGACTGCATGCTGAGGAAGTGCTGGCAAAGCACTCCTTAAAGATCAAGGCTGCATTCAGGAGCCCCCTGCATTTCTTTTGTAAAATATGAGTAACATTGCAAGTGTGTTGCAAAAGATTTACTAGCAAGCGTCTGTCCGGGACCATAAGAATAGGGTATGGTGGGTTTTATTCCGGTACGTTCCACTTAAAAAAATCAATTGCAACATTATGTAGAGGAAAACAGGCAACTTTCCATCTTCAAAAAAGAAGAGTAGCCAGACTGATTGGCACCATTATTTTATTTTATTTTATTTTATTTTATTTTATTTTATTTTATTTTATTTTATTTTATTTTATTTTATTTTATTTTATTTTATTTTATTTTATTTTATTTTATTTTATTTTATTTTTATATTTTTCCATTTGAGCTTGAATTTCGATAACTCAGGAGAGTCCTTGGAAGAGGTTTAATGCGACTTCTCTGGAGGCATTGCCTCTGTTGGGAAGAATGAAATCTACTTGAAGTCTCTTTCATATTGACAAGATCTTCAGTTTCCTCTGTATCTATTGCTTATGTTTCCATTAAACAACTTAATATGTTTCTCTGATCCCTCTGATTCAAAGCTACCCTTCTGAGAGCCTCTTGTGAATGGTGATGTGGATGAATAAGGTTTTTACATTGAGCACACAGCAGCGGAGCAGATTCTTGTATTTGCTTTGTGCAAATCACTGCATGGATCTGTGGAACAGCTCACAGTGATCCATCGTGCTCGTAGCTACCATAATGGGACCAGATTCTTCTGTTTGCCTTAGAAAACTGTCATTTTGCCAAAAAATTGGCCAAGCGTGCATGCAGAAGTGAAGGCATAGTACCTCTGTGAGTTTGTTTTTGGCTTTGTTTTGTTTTGTTTTTATCTTTACTCTAATTTTCTTCAACATCTAAGCCCCAGTTGCTTCATAACGACATCTCTTTCCACATGAGAGGACTTCTCTTGTCTTTGTACAATTCCTCGCTGTCAAACACAATTTTCCAGCAAAGATTGATGTCCACATTGTTCCTTTTTAACATATCTTTTCGAATCCCAACATGAAGAAATACTGCAATCAGGGGTAACAGTAAGAAATTTCACTTCATCCTTGATCTCGGTGTTTACCACTGAGAACTTTTTGGTATGTTCAAAACAACTTAGTGATCCCTTCATGGCAGCTTTTCTTCTTTTTTTGTCTGTTCATCTGCATTTACATTGAGGTAAATACTTTCTGTACAAGTTCTTAATGCAGGAATATTACTCCTTTTCTGCTGGAAGAACAGACTATCTACATAACAAGAGAAGGACCCAAGTGTCCAGGTCATAAAGACATCTGACACGATGTGACTCTAAAATTTGGCTTTATTGTTAAGTCATTTCGTGGGTACCACTCTGGGACCCCTCTTTTAGATTTTAAGAATAGCAAATTTGTTTAATCCACCTGAAGTTGTTTTGGGTGTATGAGTTGGCTTTAACCTTGCATGTAAAAATGACTAATACATTCTACAGAAAAAAATCTTGCCTACTACATTTTTTTAAACAATTAACTAATAAGCAGAAATGATGAGAGAGTGACTCATTCTTAGAAAGCAGCTCTAATCGGTATTCTGCAGAATGTAAATTTTCTATAATATACTATACAACCAATATTCCAGCTGTTCCTTTTTTTTGCAAGGTCGGGAATGAAATGTGGGGAAAAAATCTTTATCCCCTTCCCTTGGCTTGTTAAGATTTGTGTGGCTGTTTCTTGCCATTGAGGAGTATTGACTAAAAAATAAATCAATCCTAGTGATATGATGACAAAAGAGTTATCTGGAGCTGGATAGGTCAATGGGGAATGGGAGGGGGGCTTAAAAGTTGTTTCCAGTAGGCCAAAAGAATGTGGATACTGTCTCTTCAAGGTGCAATTTCTTACTTCAACAAACTGTTCATCTATGAGAAACAGGGATAAAAGTGTTCAATTTGGGACCTGAGGAGTTTATATGGAAATTCTTGGATTTCTTCCAAACACACATACATGTTGAAATTAAATTGTGATTCCTACTTTGAAGACTGAGCCTTCCCGCTCAGAGAGAAGCGCGTGTGTATGTGTGTGTTTGTGAGTGTGTGTTGATGCTGTGTCTCTTTTGGATCTCTTGACACTTTTTGGTGCATTTTTGTACTTCTTTGAATGTGCATAAGAGGACTTCCTGACGGTATATTGACGGCATTCTAAAGGCCCTCAACAGCCTGAGATAGAGAAAAATTCTCTAAATTTCTATCCTGGTTGATACATTTTCTGTGCAGCACATGGGGAATTAGAATCATCTAGAATAAGGAGCCGGCTAGTTGCCTGCCTGTGGACTGCACTGAGAATTTACCTCCTGGAGGCTGTTTTCTCTGCTCATTTCAGACTATTTAACTTCAATGTGGTTGTTGAGCTGGTCATAGCAATGGATAAAGAGCAGGTCATAAGCTTCAAGATGCAATTTGTTAAAACGGTGATAACTTGATTACAGTGAACCAAATTAAAGACTCTCTTGTGTTTTTATTTCTTTTTCTGGCCTTCTCCATTGCTGGAGAGGTTGCCTTCACACATGGCCTTAGAATGCCGTATCAGAGTTGGAATGCAACAACAGTCAAATGAAAATAAGATGTATTGCAGCCTACATGAAGAATGAAAACTGTATCACACAAATGTTTACAAGTCCAAGTAGACAGCGAACCCCTGTACAATATGTAATTTATGCAAGGGATTGCATCTTTCTTTTGTAATGAATGCACTAAGCAACTCTGTATATATTTTACAATGTCTTTACAGAGAAAAAAAAAAAGGAATCATTTACTGTAGTGTTGTAAAATAATGCACTTTTCTAATTTTTTCATTAAAAATCCTATGGCACGTTTTCAAATGTATATTGTTTCTTTTATATTGAATGTGGAAATGTTACCTTCCTGTAAAATTGCACTACAGAAGTAAAATCCACCGACGGAACCTATTTTGTTAAAGAAAAGTCCCTTGGCAACTAACAGATGTTTATGATTTTACAGTATGTATGTGTGTGGATATATGTGTATATAGTGTATATATAATGTGTGTATATGTATATATACGCACACATACATATATCTAGTACTATGTGTATATATAAAAAATTATATAGGTTCAAATTTATATACAATTGTATTGATATAATATCTATAGATTGATAGATATGTATATATATTCATACATACACACAACAATCACAATGTACAAAACCAGAAAGATTTATTCATTAAATTTAAGGTGGGGGAAAGAGAGATGTCATATACAGAAGATATTTTGCATTGCAATAAAAGCTTTTTTGACAAAAGTATGTGCTGAGTGAAATATGAACCTTCATCAAATACCGAACCATGCTGGGCCCAAAAGATTCTAGTGCAGAATACGCAATAGGAAAGCACTTAGGGAATGCAGCAGAGCACAGTATGGTGGTTTGGAGCTGGCTGTTCCAACAACACCCACCGCACCGTCAACAGGATCAACGATTTCATTATTTTTGGAGAGGTCTTTGCCACCTCACCTTGTGGAGCTGAAGGCCAAGGTCTTTGGATACTGAAGTCAACAGCATGACTTCCCCTGCCTTGGGGAGTTCCACACACACAATTGATCATCTCGGGCTTCCTGACTATAGAGAAGAGGAGGACACTAGTGCCGATTTTAGGTGGCCCCTGTTGCTACGGAGCACAAGAATGACCCCTCGTGTAGGACGGAGTATTGTGCAATTTTCATTGTTGTCCCCTTCCAGGTAAGTCTCAAGCGATGACAGGTATAGGTCCACTGCCCATATGATATTTCTACACACTGCTACTTATGGAAAATATTCTAAAAGTTGCAGATATTTGATATTCCATAAAGATGCTGCCTCTTTTGTTTGATGATGATGTCACTCTGGTCAGGAGCTCATCCCTGCTGTGCAGCGACACAGTTTGTGGGGTTTTATATTTCACATCAAAATCAATGAAAGAAAATGTCCACATGAGCAGTGAGAATAATTAACTGTTATAATAAGTAGCTGGTTGCTGCGCATTTGTTATGACTTGCAGGGATTAAACGGAGAGCAACTACCAAGTACTCTCTCCAAGGAAAATATCTATTCCCTTGATGCAAAAAGTACTTGATAGTGGTCTGTATTATACAGCGAGTGAAACCAGATTATCCTGATAGCCTTCATCTGCCCTCGCTGTGCATGTGGCTCACTTAAAAATGAACAAAATGGTCTGACATATCCAGTGTGGTGGGACACAGCCAGTTTTATATACACACTATATATTGGTTATTGTCCTGATTTAAAATGACAAACAGAATTTTTCTGAATGCTTTATTTTCTGATGGTGAAGACAGGAGTTTTCGTGGCACAGAAAGGGGAATGACAGCTTTAACAATAGAGATAAATAGACCTAAGCGATCTCACATACATTCTGTGTGCTGCATCAGATAGCGCCTCTGCTAGTAATTAGGATCAACAATTTCATTATTTTTGGAGTGGTCTTTGCCAGCATATTTTGTCATCTCAATTTATTCAGCATGCACCGACAAGCCAAAGAGTCATTGAACTCTGTCCTCCCCTTTTGCAAGAAAAAAAGCCTTTTAGAGTAATTAATTGAGCAATCAATAATATGGACCAGAAAACCACATTTAAAGGGATCCAGGTAGTGCAGAGGCATATCCAGGAGAATTTGAAGAAGAGCTTGTGTGCTGAAAAAAAATTAAAAACAATGGGAAAATGAGACATCAGGAAAAAGATAATCTCATGGAAAAAAAAACATTTTTTTCATATATAGGTATATAAATGCTATTTAGAAATCTGAATCAAAGAAGTCATGTGTGTCTAATAGTTCAAGGCTTGGTTGCTGCCATGTGCCTGGGTCTTGTCTGTGTCTCAGAGGAGGAAGAAATGAAGCATCCTGCAGCAATATGCAGGAGGCTGCTCGATACACATCAACTGTTTGGTTGACAGCAAACAAAATATTTCAACAGCTCAAAACAGGTTTACGTCTATAATCATGCTGTGACCGAACCGCTGCATCTTTTCCACCTAGGGCAATGTCTTCAGTTCTGCTTGCCCCACTGCCAAAGCGGGGACTTCTGAGAGGGAACAAATGAGGGAATCGTGCTGGAAGTGTACAAAATAATGAGCAGTGCAGGAAAGGTAAATGAGCTCTTCCCTGTTGTGTTTTCTCACTCTCCCAGGACAAAGCAATATCCAATTAAACAGAAAGCAAAACATTTAGATCTGAGAGGAGAGAATATTTTTAGCTCAGTTATTAAAATAAATAAATAAATAGAAAGCAAACATTTTTTTTCAGGAAAGCAGCTACATTTCTAAGGCCTTCACAACGAGGGAAAACTGGTCGTTGATTAATAGGCAGAAAAGAAGCTCTGGAAGGACGGCAATCAGGTGTCAGCTGAAGGCTCAGATTCAACCACTGTAAGGTATATATGTGTATAAAACACTAGTTGCTGTTTGTTAGGTCTAACCTTGGCTCCAGAATTTTACTGCTGGGAAATGTTGATCATTGAAGGAAAGGAAGATAATGTTCCCATAGATGAAGTCAATGTGCTGTGCTACTTACATCTTGGCTATTAATGGCAATTCTTGGCTTTAACTCTTGACATGGATTCAGACAAACCGTCCTTTCCTAACACTGCAGTTGTGTGTTCCAGCTCTGGCTGCGGTACAAGGGTGTTTCTAAGAGGATGGAAATGCCAGATATAGAAACTATACCGGTATGTACAAACAATTCGAAAACCTTGGACTCTGCGAGGAAGGAAATCTTTTAATAGGGTTATTACTTCTACATGCCTCATACCTGGCTTGTATTGCAGCAGTCTCCTGTTTCACACGGATTTAGATCATATCCATGCTGATTTGCCACTGAGACCACATCTGGAGTGTTGTGTCCCTCATGCAAGAAAGACAGGCACGTACTGGAGTGAGGCCATGAAGAGGAGAAAGGGATGGGACCATCTGATGCACGAGGAGGGTATCAGAGAGTTAGGACTGTTCAGCCTGGAGAAAAGTAGCCCTGGGAAGCCTACATAAATACCTGACGGGGTGGAGTAAAGAAGATGTTTTTTATCAGAGGTGTCTAGTAACAGGACAATAGGCACAATTTGAAATATAAAGAGCTTTTTTACTATGAAGATGGTTGAACATGGGAACAGGTTGCCCATAAAGGTTGTAGAGTGTCTATTTTTGGAGATACTCATGCCCTGACCAGACATGATCCTGGACAAACCGTTCTAGCTGCTTTAGTAAGAAGTTTGTACCAGATGTTCAGAGGCCCTTTCCTACCTCAGCGGTTCTGGAATTCTCTGTTTATATGAATAAATCTGGTATTTCCAAAGGGAACAATCCATGGCTGTGATATTAGGTTTAGACTAATGCTAGAGATGGTAGATTGCTGGTGCCACAGGACAGGAAGAGCATCTCAGATCTAGGTGTATCTGTCATGCCACTGTTAGCTTAATCTGTATAATATGTAGTCCTTCTCTAGGAGCCAGCATCTGACTTTCCGAATGAAGAACAACAGTCCATACCCCTCCGTAGTGTGCAGTGCAGCACAGGGCATGCTGAGCAGCATATATATATATAAATATATATATATATACAATATATATCAATAAGGGTATATCTCCACTGTTGTAGTGTCTGACAATGTTACCTGCTGCACTAAACAGTAGGATGCAGACGCAAACTGCAAGGTTCTGACACATCTGTGGAGCTTTAGGACAGATTTTCATTGCGCTCCGCACAGGAGTGAGATGAAACAAGGTGAGTTTGCTGTTGGATTGCCCCTGGTCCCACACTGTGAGTTACACCTCTTGATGGTTCTCACCCTTAGTCCTATCACTGTGCTTTCCTTTCATTATTTCTGCTTTACAAAAGGTAAGAAATTCTATGTATAAAAAAGAGGAGGCCATGACCTGCAATCACCCTGCTCCTCAGAGCTTACTTTTGGAATAATGTCTTTGTCTCTGCCTTTGAAAAGGTGACTTGAAATAATTTGCTCGAGAATTTAAAGGAAGCAAGGAACAGAGATGGAACAAGAACTCAGACACTCAGCTTTCTGGACTCACCCTGCTCCTGTACAGCACTGACCACACAGCAAGGATGACTCCAGCTTGCAGTTCCTTGTTGGCCTGTAGCCCCCCACAAGGCTCATTCATAGGCTTTGACCCCTGTAATTCAACCTCTGCAATTCAAAGTAACAGGCTGCTGAATTTGCATTACTGTAAGTGAGAGGAATATTTGGCCTAATGGGTAAAATCCATCCATATTTCATGCAGCAACCTATGGGACGGTATGGGCCAAACTGCTGAGCAGTGCTGTAAAAGCCAACATCACTGAGAGCTCAGCTGAGTGCAGATGGGGCTAAAAAGAAAGGAGGGGCTAGAGCCGCAATTAATAATTAGGAGTTATTTAGTTACTAAGTTAGTTAATTACTAAAACAGATTTTATTTCAGTTTCTCAGCAATATACTAAGCAGGTAAATCCAGGTACAATTAGCATTTGGGCTACTCTGCCCTGCTCATTTGAGTTTACCTGGAAAAATGATGCAATTTTTCTTACCCCAACAGTTCTATCTGCCTACCCTCCTTCCTGGACTATTTATCTGGACCAGGTAAATCCCAGCTCTGTTCACACTACTGTATTCTTACTGTATTCTTATACACTTACTGTATTCTCTTTGGCCCTGATGCTAATACAAAACATTTTTTTTTTGCATTCCCAAAATGCCTGCAGAAAAAGCTTTGCCATTTATGTCATAAATTTTCCTGTCCAGATTTGGTCACCAAGGAAGAGCCCTCCTGCAGCTATAAAACATGTAGATGGTGGATGCAGATGCTAATGGCTTCTGGCTCATTAACACAAGAGCAAGTATCTGTGGGAGGTAATTGCTGTAAGGGTGATAATGTAGGAAACATCCAAACCATCGATCTTTGTGTGAAGGTGAATTCCCAGGTGCTAAATCACTTAAATTAATCACCTAGAGCTGTTACAGGCGATGATTAGATCCTGCTCTCCTGAGGAAGAGGAATGGAGAGTGAGAAATCTAGAAGGCAGATCCTGCCATTTGTTGTCATGCAGCAACTCTCCACCTTGAGCAACATCTCCTTGGAGCAGTTCCTAGGCCAATGTGACTGCAAGATGTGGCCTTATCAGGTGCCCTAAACAAGAACAAGTCACTCAGGACTGATGGATCTGCTAGCATGAGGCACTACAAGATAGATGTCTGATGCTGTTTCAGTAAAAGGAAGGGCTCTTGGAGCTGGTTTGGTGAGTGGAATGAAATGTGGTCTCTGATGGTTGCAGTCAGATACTTCAAGATGGTTTTGGCCAATATTTGTTATTTAAATCTACACTATGTTGGTATTCAAACACTGGGGCAAGGTGCTAACCACTGAATAACCAACTGTTCTGCTTCTTGTAAGAAATTAGTTTGAAAATTTACCGTAATTTCCCTGTGCTCCTTTAAATAATCTTGCTAAATCCAAGGCTCAGTAAGATGTGGAAACAGAATAATCCTGTATCCTTGAGCTACGGTAAAATAAGCAGTGCCTGTCACTTGTCTGGGACTTGAGTTAAATTCCTGGAGGCAGAATCTGATGTTCCTGTTCAATCTGTTCCTAAGATTGATAGACTTTGGGCAGTCACAGAAGTAGCACGAGAGTTCACCTCNTTGAGCTACGGTAAAATAAGCAGTGCCTGTCACTTCTCTGGGACTTGAGTTAAATTCCTGGAGGCAACGATGATTTGATGTTCCTGTTCAATCTGTTCCTAAAATCCATGCACTTTGGGCAGTCACAGAGGTAGCACAAGGGTTCACCTCTGTCATGTGAGGCAATTGCCCATCCAGGGAACAAGCCGAATTTGAATTCTTTCAGCTATGATTACACAAGGCAGATCCTGAGGGCCTGGAAAACCTTTTATTCTTATTTTGGTCTTATATTCAAAATTACATGTTAATGGGACCATTACGGTTGGCATTGTACATAGACACCACTGAGGCAAATTGTCCTCTTGAAGTGTTTCTAATACAATATGCACTGCCCACTTGGGAATGTTACCTTGAATTAGTGGAGGAAACCTATCGTCTGCTACTCCAAAATATCAAGTAGACTTTCTGATGTGTCCGTAAAGGGGTTAACACCAGTCTACAGCTGTTCACCAAGGGGCCATGGTTAAAGACTTGCTGAAAATCTCTACCAAAGAGGAAAGGCCATGATGCAAAAGGTGTGAGGCAAATTATCTGGAACAAGGGAAGAGTCAGGGCCCAGCTGGACAAAACCCTAAGCAACCAGATCTCAGTGTTGGCCTTGCTTGGAGCAAGGATGTACTAGAGACCGCCTGGGATTCCTTCCAGCCTGAACAAGCCTGGGACTCTGTGTTTAAATTAACATGACATGAAGGATTCAGGATGATGCCGTGGCATTTGTGGTGACCATTTCCCATAGGTTTAATACAAGTGGCTCAATTATGGCTGTCCAAATAGAAGATCTCATTAATATCAGTAATGCTCCTCAGGGGATGATAGGTCTGTCACTGCAGGCAGAGCTGGTGGGATTTGACTGGATGTCCATGAATCAGGAGTGGTCAATGTGGATAGCATTTCTGTGAGCCCTTACGGCAAATTTTTGTATACAGCCTTTGGCAACCACAGGAGACCAGGAATGCAATTAATGTGTACTCCTGTGGTCCTCCCAAGTGTTTCACTTATGGTAAACAACCATTTTCAATAAGTCTTCAAAAAGGTCTGCTTACCTTGAGCATAAATCACCAGCCCTCCAACCCAGAGAAGCAGAAAAGGGTGAGCATAAAACCATGAGGAAAGATAGAAATAAGAACTCTGTCTGTTACATTTAAAATTGCACTACTAATATGAATTTTTCTTTATATAAGTACTCTGTGTTGTTCTTCTCTATTCACCTGTAGTAATTAGATTTCGAATAATGATGATTCTTGAGTCAGACTAAGATTACCACTGTACTAGCAATTAATTCCTATCTTCATTTATATACATAAAGTGTATTTCCTCTTTGCCCATAAACAAGATTTATATTGTAACAGGAAGAAGGCTAAATGAACAGCAATCTAAGCACCCTTAAAATACATTTCCCAGGCTGTGTGGTCCCCCTTGGAGCTTCTCCGAGCACCTTGGGCTTCCTGATAGTCATCACCCTGGTCCATTCATGCCTATCTTCCACCCAAAATATTGTATATCCAGCTCCGTGGCCTCCCAGCGCGAGCTATGTGCAGGCTCGGGGAGGCAGACATTAATCATTCAGGACTGCAATGTGATGGATGGCTGAGCGCGCAGGGCACAGCGCACTCTCGTTCTCGAAGAAGACTGTGATAAGCAGGAGCCGGGGTTGTAAGGACATGATTATTAGTGTAGCTGTCTGATTACCAGAGAAACGGCAACAGAAAACACAATCTGTTCGCAACCGGTACCCAAACACCTCTTCCCTGCAACGGCTCAGTGAAAGGCAGAGAGATGCGAGAGACAGATTGACTCGCAACATTAGCAGCCCCACAGACTGCAGCAGCATTTTATGCCAAAAACGTGGGGTTGAATCCTCTCCTTCTAGAGAGGAGGGTGACCTGCTATGTAAGGATGTTTGCAAATTGCCCCCTGCCATGCCTCCCACCATCCTGACTCCACAAAACCCTTGTAAAGAACTATAGTTTCTTCAGCCAGTGACTTGGGAAGGGTTGGGGAAATTGGGGACAGAGCAACTGTGCTCATCAGCGTGGTCCCACCGTCTTGTGAATTTCCTGAATTTCACCGAAGCTAAGTGGTGGGTCTGGACCATCTCCTCAAGTTCTGGAGAGCATTTATTGGATGTGGTGACACTGGCATTGGTGCGGAGAGCAGTAACTTGCCTCAGAGAGGCAGTTCATTGACACATAGATGGCTAGCGCCATAAAAGGATTATTCAAAATGATGCCAAATGTTCCCCTAAGTGACAATCTCAATATAATGAGTGGGATCAGTGTGGAAAATGAAGGGCTTTCTTCCATCCACCTACAACAGACTTAGGTTCCTACTATGGCATTTAACTTAAAGGGTGACTGAGATCCTTTCCAGACCTGGGCAAGTGCTGGAAAGAAATTGTGTTCTAAACAGACCGTGTGCCTCCTCCAGCTAGCTGACTTCTCTCTCTTGACTTTATTGAAAATCATGCTCTAGTGACCCCTGTTCTGAGTAATGTCTGAGTAACATCTGAGTAAATATCACCGTCACATCATCCGGGAGTCACATGCTGCCTCTCTGCACAGAGGACTTCACTCCTTGGCTCATCAGTTCTTTACTCGATACACAGAAAAAATGACCATAGAGGGGGGTAAAAAGGCACTGGCATGTTTGTGAAAACCCTGTGAAACACTTGAAAAAGTGGCCATTCCAAAACACAGCTGGGAGGACATGTGACTTATACATGGGTTTGATTTCCAGCATTTGATTTCATGGCTGTTCTGATTTCCAGTATGTGCCACCTTCAGTTTTGCTTCACTCTGCTCTTTTTCTCTCATCTATCACTGAAGGGCAACGCTATGTGTCTTGTACCTAAGTATCAGACGGGAAGCTACGTGAACTCACGCACCATGTCAAAAGGCCCTCCTGGGCGGGTGCATTGCAGCTTTGATTTAGAGCTCCAGAGGGGAAAAAATAAACATTTGCATTCAATTTTCAATAAGCAGATGGTACATGGCTTGTTTTATAAAGCTGTAAATTTTGAAGTCCCTACAGAAAAATAAGAAAAGCTGGCGTATTTGCCTTTATTTCAAACTATCCCTGTTCCCATGGCAACATCCCAGGGAGGTATCAAGAGTAGAAGCTGGGATATAAGGTATTAAATAGTCCTGTTTCTCTGCAGCATGAAAGATAATGCTGAGGTCCACGTGTAATGAAAAACAAGCCAGGGAATCATGCAGAGGACGGAGTGTGGAGAAATCACCCTGAGGATTATTGCTGAGAAAATTCAGCATCCTTCATAGAAAGATGAGAGATATTCACCCCTTTGTTTTAGGCCAGTGCAGCTCAATTGGTTGTCAGAATTGCCCCAGAATTAAAAGGATGGGGCCTTTCCCACATTGTATGTGTTATGGATGGAAACAGTTCTTCTTGGAGCTGTGGCTCAAGTTGTATTCAACAAATACAGGCTGAAGAAAGTGAATTAACCATTAGATGCAAGAAAAAAATTAATCCTGGTAAGAATGGTCAAGCACAGGAGCAGTTTGTCCTAGTGGAAGCCTTGGAGATGATAAAAGTGTGAAAAAAGTCCAGAAAAGGTCTTTCTTTGACAGCATGATCCAACTTTATTCCTTCTATTTCCTTCTGCTTTCTGCAATCTTGTAGATTTTTCTTATAAATGTGCTAAATATTTATAGATATATAACTATACATATAAAATATATAAAAGATAAATATGTTTATCAGATTTCCCCATTGCTCCTTTCTCCGTAGTTTCAGTATTGCCTTTGGCTGAGACGTTGCAGCATAACAGAACTGTGCATTTACTTCAGCAATTGGAGGTCTTTGTTGCAGCAAATCCAGACAAGAACACACCTATTGAGATGAAACGTGTTGCTCAAGCATCATTAGCTAATGGCACCGATATAACAAGATCACAGCATAATTCAGGTCAGAACCGACCTCAGGAAATCGTCTAGTCCAGCCTCTTCAAAGTGTGATGTGAAGGACACTGATTTACAAAACCTCAGAAATTCAGGGAGTGGCATGGAAGTGTCTTAAAAGAACCTGCATACCTGAAACTCTAGCAGATATTTTACTTATTTTCTATAATAACTGTGAAAGTAATCATAGTAATAAATTAGTATTACTCCTTTTATTTCTATTATGCAATGAAGTCTTAACCCTTTATAAAAAGAAGTTCATTCTTAAGATCCAGAGGGAGAAGAAAGACAAATGGAGAAGAAAAGGAGGAGGATTAGAGTCATTATTTTTCAAGCTGAGAGTCTAAAAGACATTTCTGAAGGATGCATGCTGATCACACAGCCAGAAATTCAGTCTGCTCAATTCAGAGTAGTGAATACAAATAAAACCACACTTCTCTTTCTTTAATCATACTTTTTGGTCTCTGAGGTTCATGTTTGTCCCGGTAGCATTGGCTAAAGCTTAGAAGTTTCAACAAGGATGAGAATAAAAACAAAGGATATTGCCCAAGACTTGGGAAAGAAATGGAGATGTCTTTTCTTCTCTGTATGTGGTAAAAATGAAGCTTATTTTTCAAATAGGACTTACTCATTAAGCTTTTTTTTCTATTTCCAAGTGTGGCAAAGATTTCCATGACATTATCTTGGCTGTTAACGTAAAAACATATCAATGAATGAAAATCTCTACAGTACTTTGAATATGTATTTGTAGCTCTCATCTCACTAAGTGACTAAGGACTAAGTGATGTCCTTACTCAGCCACAAGAAATTCACCTTGAGACTGGCTTCTGCCCTAACACTGAATTGGCTACCAGCAAAAAGTGCAACTGAACTTCTGAGTTCTGTAAATAAGTCAAAGGGCCATAATTCTATGGGACCCAAGATCTCTAATGCAGTCCCTTTCTTTCCGTGCTTCCCTTCTTTTCCAGGCCTTCCACTTCTCTTCTACAACCTGCTACAACAAAGACCCTGTGAGCACCTATCCCACCATCTCCATCATGTGTCTCAGTCCCTAATGAAGTGGCCACTCTGCTACTCTGTGTTTTGGATGCTGACTCTGATCACCGAGCTTGTCTGCTTCTTTATTTCACCCTGGAAGACTGCTAGTTGTGATGCTCACCAGCTTCAAGGACATTAAAGACAGTGAGACAACTAAAGATGCTCTGTTCCAAGAGGCTCCTGAAGCAAACACTGTTTACTAATAACAGTTTTAATATAACATGAGTACGTCTTGCCCCAGAAGGAGTCACTACCTGGACTCTCAGGTCCTGCTAGTCTTTTAACCTCTCCAAGAAGAGCTCAAGGGTCCTTTGCTAAAGCTCATGGAGAGCAGAATGGATTCCTAGACTAGAGAAAAATACTGTGGGAGAAGTGAGTCAGCAACCCTCTGGGCAGAGGCTCCTTTTGTGATATTGGATTAACATCTTCAGTTACTAAACAGAAACCACAGCCTGTGAGGTGGACTTCAATTCATGACAGTGTGAACATCTAAGTTCTGCAGATCCTTTGGTCAAAACCTCTTCAATTGTTGAGAACAAATTGATTAAAAAAAAAAAAAAAAGCCTTACTCTAACTACAGGAAAGTACAGGAAAGACATTTGGTATATTCAGCTGACATTCACCACGATTTGGCCCAAGGTGGGGTATGTTTTAGCAAAAAGCACAACTGAAAGTTCCCCATCAGACAGGTCTCTCATGCACTCTGACCACCCTTCAGGAGTACCCCAAATATCGGACAGAGCCAACTGTTCAGGAGTGATGGATGAAAGAAATACTTTCAATCCACACTTTTTTGGCTATTTTCTGTAGCAGCAGATGGCTGGATGCTGCCCCTAGTAAGAATTCCTAATGAGATCCTTCTAGTGGAGCTCCTGCAAAGGACAGAGGAGGGAGAGAAACGGGCCCTAGTTTCACATAAGCGCTCGTCTGTGATCTCGCTGCACCTCAGCCGCAAAGGAAGGAGAAGAATCTTGCTGTCTCCTTACAGAAATGAACCTCAGCGAGCAAAGCCAAGCCAACGAGATGAATACAAAGCTGAGCAAATAGTTCTAAAAAAAGATATGAGCTGGAAGGTGGCTTGCTTTCAGGGTTCATAGCTGGTTAATTTTTGTGGCATGTGGAGAACTGGGATGGAGCTTTTGCATTTGCGAAAGCAGTGACGTGTGAGCAGAGTGCTGTGCACAGAGTGTGAGGCAGAGAGACCCCTTTGCCATCTCTCTTGCAGAGTCTCAGAAAATCAATACTAATAATATTAACACACAGGGAGACTGGAGCAAAGTGTGTGCACCAGGGCTGTGATATTTTAATATGGTCTTTTCGGTGAGGAGTGAGGGAAAACAGGATATTTAGATATTGGGGGGGCAGTTCTCAGAGCCAGAAAAAAAGAGGCTTGGACCATTGAAGTTACTTTCTGTGATATCTAATTTTTACTCTTATAGTTCTGAGTGTGGAACTGAGGCCTCCTGAGTGGAGGTGCTCTGGTGTGTGGACAACACAAGACTGGGAGGAATGGCTGATAAACCAGAGGATTGTGCTGCCCTTCAGAGGGACCTCAACAGGCTGGAGAAATGGGCTATCAGGAAGATCATGGAATTCGATTAAGGGAAATGCCAAGTCCTGCACTTGTGGGGTTAACCACTGGAACCAGTACCGGCCAGGGTGATCCAACTGCAGAGTTAAGACTGAGACAGATGCTTCTCAGTAGTGTCCTGAGATGGGAGAAGAGGCAATGGACTCAAAGTGAAATAGAAATTTCTACTTCAGCATAAAAAAAGACTTCTTCCCTGTGAGGGGTCTGAGCATGGGAACAGGTTTCCCATAGAGTTGCAGAGTCTCCATCCTTAGAGATTTTCAAAACCTGTCAGGACCTGGTCCTGAGCAACCTGCTCCCTGTTTAGAGCAGGGAGTTTGGGCTAGATTGTCCCCAGAGATTCCCTACCCCTTCATTAATTCTATGATTTGGTGCATAGGTAGAGTCAACTGCAGTGGAATGGAGAGTCTGAGCAAGATCTCAGCTAAAATCAGGATGTGCAGCTTGCAGTTGTCTCCTGCTAGCGAACTGATAACAAGTATAAACCATAAGGAACAGTTTATTGCATGAAAATAAGCCCTTCTCTCTCCAAATATTTCCAGAAGTAAGTTTCTCCAATCTTTTTCACAATGAACTGAACCAATCTTTTCTTAAGAACAGACATACTAGCAATGAAGGAGATAAATGTCTCCTCCTCATAGACCACAACTTTGAGGTTATGGCATTTGCCCAAAAATGAGACTCTAGGTTTTCATTCCTCCCTCAATTTTGAGTCATTCATTTCTCTGTGTTCAATAGAAAACCTCAGCAGCAGCTAAGATGGATGCTCTTACTATTACCTCTGACTTGTATGGCCATGTTTGAAATGCAGAAGGCAGTTACTGCTCCACTTCTAGAGGTTTCTGATCCATGTTGTGGTGTGGAGGATGTGTTGATGGCGTCCAGTCAGGGGCATCCTGAAATATAAAGTTAACATTGTGCCTTCTTCTGGGATCCTAATCATATTTACATTAGTGTGGACAAATACTCAACACTGGTGCAAATTTCAGGTGCTTAGGGAATTTCAGGATCATAAACACAGAGGTTTGGATGTTATGGAGGACAGACACCAGCTGAATGGGATTTTTATGCAAAGAAATTTTGCACTAAAGTATCTAGTTAACATAAGGCTCTCTTCAATTATTTAAGCCTCCCCTTGCCCTTCCCTAATGGATGTAGCCTACAGTTTGCTGAGTTAAACAACTGAACTATCAGAGATAGAAAAAGACAGCAACATCCAAGAATAATGAATCTCTTAAAAGATATGAAATATAATAAGGTAGTTATCCATAAATCCTGTCTTATAAAGAAAGGACTAATGTCCACAGAGCCAGTAACAGGCTGCTCTGTGCTCAGCATCCAAAAAAATAAATGTTTCTGCCCAGTTTTCCTGGGCAGAGTTTTCCATCAATGATGCTGATTTTTCCAGCATCATTCTCACAGTTGCCATATAGAGGCTCCACAGCTGGGGGTGCAGCATGGTTAAGAATAGGCTGGGACTCATGTAGTTCTGTCACTGTGTCCCTCAGAAAGAGAATTAGTGGGGTATTTGATCCCACATTTGTTAGCACCCCAGGGTACAACTTGTTCATAATCCAGCAGTAGAACACAGACATCAGCAGCATGTATTTCACTGGGTAAAATGTGGCTGTCAATTTACATGGCTCTGTGGAATATGAAGATGAATAAAGAGGCTAGACTCTCACTTTTCACTGTAGTCATTGCACAGAGGATGAGCATTTCCTCTACAGTGACTTAATAATTTATCCCCTTGCCACAGGAATATTCATTATTCTTAATGGCATTCTTAATAATGTCCTTAATGATAGCCCATGACTACAGGGTTATTCATTAGATAACTTTATTGACCATATGGGAAAGCAGAAATTGCACTAGGCCATGTCCAAAGGACATATCTCTCTTCAGCATTGGTGGGGTCCTGTGACAGGTATGTTCCTTCTCCAGCCCTATTTGATATTTCACACCCAGCCCTCTTCAAGTGTAGCCCTATTGAAGTGCCAACCACCAGTCGAGTTATCTGATGGTGGTGGCTGCCTCCCTGATCTCTTCCTCAAGTTGGACAATAACCAGCAATAATAGTCCTGATGGTTGCCTTGTGCTGGGGGACATCTGATGCACCCAGGGAAGGCAGGAAACAAACATCACACTAGAAAGGGATAATTGATCTTTTGCAAAATAATGATCTGACATGCAAAAATAACTGTAAGTCAATTATTTTATCCCGTAAGTATGAGGATAGCCCAAGAGCAATGAGCTCTGCTTGCAAGGCACGCCAGGATCTTCCCTTGAGCAGGGACCCTCTCCTCGAGGTTGAGAGATCTCCTACCAGCAGCAGATCCATGATAAGTGAACAGAACATGCTAGACTTTCTAACATTTTCTAAGTTTTACTAATGCCCTTCAGAGACTGATCGTACACAATCTCTTAGACATCAACTATTGGCCAAATACGGGACTAAGATTGGATCCAGCCACACTCAGGCTCCTCTGAGAAGTATTTTGGAAAGCAAGGGGGTCCGATCTGAACCCCGTGACCCAACAGGAGGATTTTCCCGGTAATTTTGTAGAAACTTGTCCTCCATGCATTAATAACTGTGACCTTGACATAGAATATCATTAAAACCACTGTCTATATCAATAAAACACATTGCTATTTCGTTCATAAGAGTAAAGTGCATTGCATCACTCACCCACCCCCAACAACTCATTCCGTGACAGACCAGGCCATGGTGTGAGGATAGACTGCTCGAATGTTTTTCTCAATTGCATAAGAAATCTTTGTATCTGAAGAAATTGCAAGAAGGACTTAAAGTATAAAAGAGAGAAGGACTCTATACCTGGGGTCTCTTTTCTGAGGCAGCCAGATGGTGAACGGGCTGTGTGAGTATCAGTGTCCTTGAATACGAAGGGTGAGAAGCATCTTTCAGCTTATTAGCTGAAGTCACAGAGTGTGAAAGAAACTTCTCAACCTGCTAGACTAGAAAGTAGCTTATTTATAGAAATGTCTTGTAAACACTATATCATCTACTCCTGTACTGCATGCTCTATCTCGGACTGTCCAGATAAAGTGATTTAGAGATAACAAGCTACCTCCAAGGCATTCCATCCCCTTGGTGTGCCAGTCTTCAAAATGAAGTTGCTGAGATACAAAAACAGCACTGAATTTCCAGGGAATCCAAAGGTAATGAGATCATATGTCCACTTGCTCTCTAGCAGGTGATTTTGCACCTGGTGACACAGTATCTGTAAGGAAGAAGACTCCTGGTCACTGTTAAGCCAGAAGGTTTCTGACATATGGAAGAGCCCCAAGGACCCCTGTGATAAAACCATGGAGTTTGCAAGGGCTGCCTGGTAACACTGTAGAGTTGTAGGAAATAGCTCATATGGCAGGACCAGACTTACTCCACTGAAACTCTGTCCTGAGAAAACAGTTCTCTCCATAGAGGAATTTCTTGGCTCTGAGTGCAGTTGTTTGGGTTACTGTTGTAGCCCTCAAATGGACTGGTTTTTGAATACCTGCAGTTCATTTATTTCAATTTGCATGAGAACCAGCCTCAGTGTGTGCAGCACCTGTCCCAGAAAGAATCCCACTCCATGCAGTTTAGTAGGAAATATTGCCACCAATAAAATAAAAGCAGTTGTGCCTATTAGGCCTGATTACAAAGTTATATGCTGGTGGGTTTTTGGACCTTTCTCTGTCTTGGTACTTGCCCTGATGACAAGTTATGAAGGTTAGTGGGAGTATCGGAAGTAGTTATATCCTTAATCCATCACAGGCTATTCAGAGAGAAGCAGACTAGTCTAATGCAGGAGATTAGTCCTAGAAAAGGTCCGCAGCAGAGCAGCAAAACCATGTGCCACAGCCCTTAGGGGGTAACCAGATAACTACAATCAATCAGAGTTGTTGTCACACTTGGCAGTGTCTCGTGTCAGCAGCACCCTACAAGGAAAACCGGGCACCTGAGATGTTAGGAACTGACCTGGACATCATGTCCTGCTCTTGTTACCCTGGAAATGCTGGGTGACACTCAGACTGTGCAAGGCAATAAACAGAGAAAGAAAAAGAAAGAGAAGAGAGGGAGATACCCAGGTCCTGGGAGAATCCCTAAGCCTGGCAGGCAATAGAGGGATAGAGAAGCACAAGGCACACAACAGTGGCAGCGGAGAGGTCAGAAGCAGCTGTGAGAAGTAACTTGGTGCAAAGTGAAAGCTGGAGGGTCAAGGGCATTGCCATGAGACAGGTTGTTGGGATGCCTTGTGAGGGAAGAGAGGACACCATTTATCCTTGTGAAATCTCTGTCTTAAGCCTTTTTAATGTATGGTAGCAATTAACACCTATCAGCATCCTGCAGCAAAATGGTGTCTGCTCTTCTTCCCACTCCCACAGGTTCCCAAAGCTACTTTCAAAGTCATCACTTTTCTCGCAATTGTTGATGAATGAGGGAGGAAAATCCATATATTGCATTTTCTAAGATTTTTCTAGGTCTTTTCAATCTGTTCTACCTTGTGGCCAGATCCTGGTTTTGATGGGATTTGGGGATGGGCATTATAATGATTCAAGCATTTTACAGTGCTTAGTATAATGAGTGATTACTTGGAGTAGTGGGTCATTGAATTACTGTTCTCTTCTGCTTCGTGATCACTACTGAGAGCTTCAGCATAAGATTTTTAAGTAGAAATTCAGAATGGCTATGAAACCACTGTGATGTGATTACTGTAGAGAACTACTATCCTTTTTTTACAACTTTATTTCCTTATAACCAGTCATGATGTGATTTTTGATATTTAAAATCAAGGCACAGCTCTCGCTTAGGCAGGAAAAAGCTTGGACAAACTGAGCTGAAAATTCAGAACTGAGGGAATAAATCTCTTCCTTACCAGCATCCCTTGAAACCACCTGAGAGTTTGGGCTTTTGGTTTTAAATTGCTCTACTCTACCCAAGGCAAAAGCTGAAGGCAAATCTCCCGAGGACTGGCTAATGCCTTTGTTCTCCCATACCTAGTCTTGTACTGCTGAATGAATGGTTCTTGATCCCTGTCCGCCTGCCTCTCCGAGCCATTAGTGCCAGCGCAACGGGAGTGTGAACACAGACCATGCCTGCCTGTGCAGGATGCTGTCCCTGGAGATTCATGTCTGATTTCCCACTGTTGGGAGGTCTACAGACCAGCAAGGCTGCATGCACTAGTGATGAAAATCTCCTCCTTTGCAGCTATACTCTGGGTTCGAGGTAGATTGGGAAATGGTGGGTCTACATGGCAAGGTAGTATTGAAGCGATCAGGTCACCTTTCCTGGCCTCTGTCATTTTAGCATCAGTAGCAGGACCATTCATCTGCTTTCTCTGATCTAGAGCCACCAGCCCTGCAGCTGTGACTACTTAGTACCTCTGGTACCCCTAATTTTAGGTGGCCTCTCATCTAAGTTACGCTCAGTACCAGGGTTCCAAGATAAGAGAGGTGGGCTCAGAGGTCGATGTGGGGGATCTCTGCCACCCCACCAAAAGTTGCTTGCACTTTGCTGCAGGGAAATGTGCAAGCAGCAATGGTGCAAGCTAACTCCTCTTAGCATTGGTACTTGATGAGCTGGGGAGCTCCTGTTGGCTCAGTGTGTCCTTCTGAGTCCATGTTAGCCTGGGAAAACTGCCATTTGGACTCCATGACCATGAAATAGGATAAGGAGAACACAGCAGATTGTTAGACATAATTCCCAGCATTCTTTTTTTTCCCCTCAAAAATATGACACTTTTCTCTGTTCCTGGATAAGAGGTACCACCTCATGTATCTCTACTGTCTGGCTCTTTTGCCTTCTATTCCCTTGTAAGATCAAGAGCCTCTTGAAACGCAAAAGAGTGCTGCAGTCAAAGGGAAATGCTGAAATGATCAGAAGTGACATTCCTGGGCTGAAAGTGAATCAGGACTGGGAATTTCAGAACAAGCGTGGAGGTCAGCCTGTACAAGCCAAAAGTGCCCGGGGAGCAGAAATGTGCAGGCACTGGGCACGGCACCCAGTGCCTCACGCTTGCCTGCTCTCAGCTACTTTGCACTCACAAGTGCTCAGATAAGGCCCAGGGCCATCACAATCTAAGTTCAGAAAGTCATTTGAGATAGATTGAGGGTTGTTGGGTTTGTTTCCTACCACCGACAACTCGTTTGCTCCATCATTATTATTCTGTGCTGCTGCTGGAGGTAGCAACCATGGGAATGTAATGTGAACCTGTCATTTCAGGAGGCTCCACATGAGTTTGGGCAGTGCAAAATCTTCATGGCTGTGTTGGCTGCTTCATGGAGAGTGTCTCAACAGTGGATGCTTGAAGTACAAAGCTTGGTCCAGATGGGTTCAATGCTAGCTCAGAGGTCCAGCTCTGTCTCTTGGAGTAGGAGCAGTGGAACAGAACAACTGACAATCTGTTACAATCCTGGTAAAACCACCAAGGACATCCAAGGGGGAACTGCTAGATATTATCCTTGATTCCACAGAATAAGACACACCTTCATGTCAGGGAGCTTTTAAGTAACAAAGTGGTATCAAGTAAGTATGGGGTGATTATTTTAGACTTTACATGGGCTAACACCTTTAAATATAGTCCTTGGATTCAATTAATCTCTACCCATACAAACAGCATGAACAACTGAATCCTGAACATCAAGTCAGGTGTCATCCAGATCTTTGAATTGTGACGATATGAGGTACTTTTCTTCTCTGTTTCCCACCATCATTACGCAGTGCCAAGAAGGTCTGAAGAGGTATTTGACTTTCAGTTTTTGCCTCACTAACCTACCAAACAACCGAGAGGAGCGGAATGCAAAAACTGGTACCATTAAAGCAGTTTGGTTTAATGGGATGTAAACAAGGATGAGCAAAAGCCAAAATCTCGCATCTGAAGCCGCATATGGAGTGTCTAAGGGTGTAGAGGTCTGGGCTGTGTTAGATTTTGCTCCCTTAGTTAGTGATCCCCAGGCAGAGCTGAGCTTTCTGCTTTGGAAGTATTTTTTGCACAGACAATCTATGGTTTAGATATTTCAAGTAATCAACACTGTGCTTTCTCCCTGACACTTGTACATTTGCATTTGTGCAGGATAGAATTTTTTTTTTTTTTCCAATTGAAGATTGCTACATTTGCCCCAAGAGTCAAATCCATGTCTGGGGCAAGTGTGTTGCAGCAAAATCCCATGTGTAGTTGACCGGAGGGGAGATGACATGTCCTGCTGCATAAGATGTGTGAGGTACTGGGGAATTCAAATTCAATCCCCCTATCTGAGTGTGCTGCAGGTACTAATGGATAGTTGAAACAGTCTAGATGGTGGACTAGATGACTTTAGAGGTCCCTTCCAACCTCAACCATTCTGTGATTCAGTCATGCAAGTGAACGGTGAGCATCCTCCCAAATGCAGTTCACTGATACCCTTACTTCCACTAGAAACTTGCAGAACATCAGCTGACCCAAGGTCTTCTGAGGAGGAAAAAAAAAACTAGACACATACTCAAGTAAGCTACTACCTTGTTCTAAGTCTTTCTGAATCTTGCAGTGAGATTTGAATGAAAAATATTATTTCTGAAAACAATAACTTCAGAAGTTACAAAGAAATATAGGGGCCAATGCAATCTCCCTGTAGGTGAAGATAACCTTTCAGGACTTACACCTGGGACAGGGAAGGTAAAGCATAATTCACAGACAATGGAGAAAGGAGGGAGGAAAAATCTCTGAAAGGCTTTCATCAAAGAAAATTGAATTTAGGGGATGAATTTGCACCATAAATCTAGGAGTAAAAATAGCCAAGGCTGGCTGATAGTGGTCTGAAAAATGAGTTCAGTTAGAACGGTCACAGCTATGATGGATAGGGGAGCTGCTTCTTATCAGGTCAGGCCAGTAATGGAAAGGCAATGGGATAATCATCAAATAATTCTTTTTACTACCTATCAGTTACACATAAGTGGTTGCCTTACAGAACCAGTTAACTAGTGACAGTAAATCTGAGCAGAGCCCGTACCCTCCAAATGAGGATCCTCGTGCTCCTCCCTTACTCATTCAATCGCATTTTGTTTTTCCATCTCCTGACATTGCCTGGGTTGGATCTGACGAGTTGTCGTTACCATCTGATAGAGTATCCTGTTAGAGATGCCACACTAGTTTCAAGTGAGACAAGTATTAACAACATCCTCCTCACCCTCCTTTGGTTTTACCAGTGATGCTAAACTGAGAGTTTTTAGGAGATTTACATTTCTGGTAAGAGTAAAGATGACTGTGACTCCTAGGAGTGTTGCTCTTGTTATTGCCAATGCCCAGGGTATAGCAAACCAAGTAATAGCAATCATAAAAACAATAAGGAATAGTAATAATAAAGCTCTCCTCACCCTTTCTGAGTACTAAAAACCCCTTTGCAAGAATAAAGAGACTAACTCTGATTCCCTGCCACCATTCGACCTTGGAGAGCAGCAGTGTGTCCACCTAGGAGCTCCCTAGGGCATCACTTTGAAGCTGGTGTTCTTTGATGTTGAAATTGTGGGTAATTTTGGCGCATGCTGCAGGGTGTCTCCAATGTTTCCAACACGCTTTTTGGGCTATTTTAACACTCAGGTGCCTAAAATAGAGGGGTGAAGATAAATAGCCTGGTGGGAGAGGCTAGGTTGGAGCTGTAGCATATGACGAGCATGCTGTCGGAGTCCAATGATAAAATAATGACCCTGGGCACATTCACAGGGAGGTGCCATATGGCTCCAAAGCTCATTTTCAATTTCCAGAGCAGGTAAGATGCCCACAGAGCTAGATGTCTGCTTGCTCCCCGTGTTTCCAGGATAACTCCATACAATAACCCTCATAGGGTTGTGGGTCACCTATTCTGTGGTCTGTGCATAGAATAGATAAGTCAAGAGCTTGTCTGTCCCCTCACACTTTGGGACTTTTTTTTTCAACTTTAAGGAGAACTAGACAGAAAGGGTTCTAACTGGCCTGGCACAGTCATTTCTCCAACGTAAGATGTTTTTTACAGCATATACCATCTTTTGGCCTAGCGACTTATGCTTGGTCATGAATTGCTCAATTTTTAGTCAAGTTCTCCTAAATTTGCTGAGTAAATATTAGCCTTCAGCAATGTCATGTGCTTCCTCCTGCCTTTAGCTGGCATTGGCTTAAACCTTTCTCACTGGGCAGGGGCTGCCCCTTATTTTACTGTGTAACATTTGTTCAGTGGAGTCCTAATTTTATAAAGGGTTTTGACTGCTGCTTTACTGTAGATAAAATAATTGTTTGCAAATGGGAAATGCTCATTTCCTTCCTTCTTGGTGCTCTTCCCTCACATTTATACAGAAATTCTGCTGCAAATAAAACATGCAGCATTTGATCACTGGTGATAGTTTACATCAGTAAATCCTCTGCTTCTCTGTTACAGTAATTCAAGAAGCTTTTAGTTTTTTTCTTCCAAAGCATCACCCTACTCAGTGAAGCTTGAGACAACTCACGAGTTTAATTAGTTATGTGACTTAAAGGAAAACACGATTGCAGTTTCCTAGATGCCATGTCACTCTGCGTATCTGTCAAACTGGCTGTGGGAGAATTCCAAGAAACGCTTGCCCTACTATTTATGAAGTCAAGACCTTTTGTTCACTTCAGTGGCAGCTTGACTTAATAATTAATACTTAGCACTCTGTAAACATGCGTTAATGAATCCTCACCCTACCCAAAGGCTAAGGATTCATGCTTCTCTTGGGTGAGGAGGTAGATTGGGACACGGCATGTCCTGTTGGGTCTCTTTCTCCAGTTATGCTTTTGAGCTTGCAGAAACATCTGCTCCCACATTGCAAGCTTAGCCAGACATAAAACTGAATCACAGTTGCGTATCTGTGCATTGCTACTTTCTGTTTTAATGACATTAAGGGCTGGAACCCCTCAGTTAAAACTCTTCTTTCTGATCAAGCCGTAGGTGGCCTTAGTCTTCCGCAGGTCAATGCAAAGCTTGACAGGGAAGAAACTCCAGGGGAAGGGAGGCCTCTTCTTCCAAGCAGTTTAATCCTGATGGGGAATTGCTGCTGAGTCCACTGCTGAGTGCCAGTCTCTCCCACACACCTGAGCACACTGGTGGCCTAAGCTTCTTCTGGTGACTTGGGCTTGTCCCTGCTGATTGCAACGGTGACGTAGCAGGAGCAGCTCACCACTGACTCATCCATTGGACCTCTGAGAGAAGCAGGGGCAGGAGGGAGACCTGCACGTCCTTCCTTTACATCCCAACTTCTCTGCAAAGATGGCAAAATGCTCCTCAGACTATCTGCACGCCGTGTTAAAGAAACCTTCATGGTCGCTTCCTCTGGGCATCTGCTTGTGGCATCCAGATTCCCTCTGAGTCAGACCCGGCAGCTCTTTTTCTTGTTTGTTCCACTAGATGTGCACAAATCCATCACAGGGGAAAGAAGCCGTGAGATGGGAATGTGTTCAAAGGGTGGTCACTACCACAGTGTCGAATGCCATTGCTCTTCATACAACACAAGGGAAAATAAGACTTAAAAACAGCAGCATCTCTAATGTATTTGTGTGCCAAAGCACCGCAAACAACCAGAAACAGCTGCATATTACACAGACTTCCCCAGTTCTCTGTAGCAATTGTCTTGGGATATTTGATAAATCACTTCTTTTGCCCTGAACGGAATTAAAAAAGCCTTTTTTTTTCAGTGTGTGTTTTACCCTCCCCATCCCCATACTCTGGTTCCTCCTCCGTGAAGCTGATTTGCAATGAAGCCTCTTGGAATCTTTATCTCAGTGTCTGCCCAGGTTTTGCCCTGAACATGTTGTGCTTTTGCAAATTATAATCCGATTTGAAAATGATACTTATCTAAAGTGGGCTAAATGATTTACAGCTTATAATCCTGGACTTTATTAAAGAGTCTAGGTATCAGACACACAATATCTCTCTGTCCAGAATGTACTCTTACAGTCTGTCAAAGACCCTCATTTGTGAGAAGGGATTGAATTCCATGTGTGTAGCACAGACTTCATTGCTCACATGACTCTATTTTCAATTCGTTACACCACTGATCGCTCCATTTCCCAAGCCACTTCTACAGCTTCTGCTTACGTGCCTGATCCCATGGGTTTTGTTTCCCTGATTCACATAGTATTACCCAGCCTTCATCAGCAAATCATTGGTGTCACTGGTTTGGGGGAGTTCAAAGCTTTATCTGGTTCAGGTGTGTTTGCAGCCTTCTCCAGCCAAAGGGTTGTTTGGAGTTGGAAGGATGCAGTAACATCCAACAGAGCAGTAAGCTTTTCTGTTATGTTATTTTTCAGTGTTTTCTGCAAAAGAGTATCCTTATCTCTGAATGCAGAGCAGTATGCACTGGTGTAAGTATAAGAAACAATCATTTGGAGTAAAGCTGTGGTAAACTGGGGTCCTGATACTGTCACCAGGTGGATGATACAGTCCATGGCATGTAAAATGTGTTTTTAGCAGGGTGTTGCTGGTAGCTGGCTGCCATTCCTCTTTGGCCTATAAATACCCGTGATAGTGACCATGGGAAGAATCTGGAAGGGCTACAGGTAAACTGGCCACATCTCTACACAGCCCTTCCTTGGAACTGCCCACTTGTGCGCGTTGGTCGCTGTCGTTGTGTTGTTCTCATGCTGTTCTTCTAGAGCGCGGACCTGCTCAGCAGGAGAGAGAACCAAAGACCCTGCACAAAGTGGATCCCATCACATTATTGGGTGCACTGAGTTACGTACAATGGTGAGATTCACTCAGGGCCTGCCTAGACATGGGATAGACGCTGGATTGGCCTGTGAGCACCCTGTAATGTTTTTACTTTACCCTTTACTATGCCCTTTTCCAAATCTGGGCAACCTTGAATAACCTGGGAGGTGAGACGGCTCTAGCTGATTTTGAGTCTTTTTTTTTTTTTTTTTTAATTTGAAAAGAAGACAAACGTTTCTAATTCTAGGTTGTCTCTGCCCAGAAACACTCTGGAAGCAACATACTCTATTTCTGCTCTTCTGGTTGTAGCATGTAAAGTGTATTGAAACAGGTTTCCAAAAGGCTGCACTGAAGAGGAGAAGAACAGAATGAAGACTTCTGTCTCAAGTGGTTCCTGAAATGAATTCATCTTCCTTTTCTCGGGGCAATCTCCATGTGACATCAACTTATTCTCTGCTGCAACTTATACTCTTCTGCCTTAGGACATGAGTATCATGAGAATAGTTTTACCAGACTTTTTGTTTCAAGGTCATTTGCTTAAAACAATCAAGTTAGAATTTTGAAAATAACCTATCTGGAGATTAACTATGGTTTGAATGCAAATGAGATGTCTTATTGCAAAAATATGGTAAAAGCAGTCTCTAGAGATGGGAAAAGTCAGGTTTTTATTTTGATGGAGAACTGGAGATTCTGTTTAACCCATTAACGGTTTCACTTGGAAGTTTAGGATGGCCATACTATTCATGAGCAGCCCTTGCACTCCTGGTTTGTTTATGCTGCAGATTTTTACAGAAATACTATGGATTAGAGAGTTATAAAACATTTCATGATGCTGTAAATCCAGGTTGCCTTAGTTACCATCTAGCCAGCTGCACAGGTGAGGAGAGACAGAAAGAGTGAGACAGGAAGAGAGAGATTAGTACTAATATGTTTCTTAAATTTCAAAGGATCTTTTCAACTGTAATGTGGTACAACAGAAAGACTTTAAGACCTGCATAGCACAAGAGGACTATGAAAGCAAAGATTCAAAGTAGTGATTCCATGGAGGATATTGAACAAACTTCTGGAACTTTTTCATTCAGAAAATCATGAATCATGAATATTGCTGAGTCAAAAGCTTTACCAGAGCTAATGCTTAAGCTTCTTGAATACCTTCTGTATTTTGGCTGTCTGCAATGGTAATAAAATGTGCCAAGGTGTGCTTTTCTATTCTGAGAATAGGTGACGCACATGATGGTTAAAGCATTTTCCCTCTTTTCTTACCCAAACTGCCTGATGGGACCAGAACTGTCTATGGTCCCCCTTTGACCTAATGGTTGGGCTCTACTGTCTGTGAACCAGGCACCAGGCACAGACATCACCCAAACCCTGCTGGTTTCTATAGATCAAAACCATGCCATGGAGCACATAATTAAACAGTAAGGATGGTTGCAGGATTGCATTCGAGCCTGTGCTCTGGTCTGATACAGTGTAGACAGAGTTATGGATTGAGAAGATGATGTCTTCTGAATATCTTTAAAAACAAAGCAATGATGTGGAATGGTAGCACTTGGTAAATTTTGTGACACAATCATGAGTCACATACAGGTTGATGGATTTTTTTTCTCAGAGCAAGTCCCAACTACCAAAATTAGCAGTGAAGACTTGAGCCTTCATTCCAAAAGACAAAGAAAGAAAAGATGAAATCAAATTCTCGCTCTCTGTATTGTTAAGTAAATTTTGCATGAATGGAGGTCACCCTGCAGGCTCAGACTCGCATTTAAAAAAAACTATGATCTTAATCCAAGTTCATAATTTTCTGAGGACAGGCTCATTTCTGTGTGAGAAGTGTTAACAGGTTAAATGCATCTTCCTCCTAACACTTTCTACCTTCAATGTGTCTAATTAGATTTACTTTGTGTGTGTGTGTGGTAAAAGCACCTGAAATGGAAGAAATTCTGAAGCAAAAATAGATATGTTGTCCTGTACCTGTTCTTTCCATGCAGTCTAACTCAGTAGTCATGGCTTGTTAAGTCCATGGTTAGTGCTACTGAATAACATGATCACATAGGTTGAAAGCTGTGTGCTGACTTACATGGGATTCTGAGCCGCCGGGGAAGCTGAATACAGATGTTTGCAGTCCCTTTTCTCTAAATGATACCCCAGGGATCTTCAATATTAATGATGATAACTCTTAAGTACATCCTGACAAAAATAATTTGTCTAAATTCGAATGAAGAGAATGGGTAAAAATCATGGCATCTTTGCTTTATTTTTAGTCTATTTTCTTAAAGAAATAAAGAGCTCTGGGCATGCTGTTTGTTAATCAGTAACTCACTACTCCCTTATTATTTTATCCTGATGGCAATTCCAACCAAATCTAAAAGAAGGCTGGAGATCTTAAAGATAGGAGTTTACTACATGCACAAGATAAAAGATGCTAGTCATTCTCTCTCTGAGGAAAGTTCATAGTGATGGTATCTCTTATTAGATGCTGGAGAATTCACATGAGAATGCAGTTTTAAAATATGGACCTGTTGGCTTCAAGTTCAAGGACCTTCTGTTTTCTAAATGAGATGATAGGTTTCCATACACAACCATGTATATAATAACATGTGGAAGAAGATGCCTGAAGAATTTATTTATTTTGAAAGCATGAATATGGCCCTCATTGTGAGGACCTATTCAGAGACCTCTTGGAAGAATCCTAAGTGTCCTTGCCTCCTCCAAGTTCAAGAATGATCCCGTCTAAAAAGCAGATATCAAGCAAAGGCAGCAGGACAGATGGATGAACATGGAAATTCTGACTACCCTTGAACACAAAATGAAGTGTACAGAGCTGAAAGTGGGAAGCACCGAGGAGGAATACAGAGACAATTTCTGAGCATGCAGGAATAGGTGTAGGAGCACAAAGTCCACCCAGACTTAAACATGGCAAGAGATGTCAAGGCCAACAAGAAAGGCTCTTACAAATACATCAGGAGCAGAAGGGGACTAGGGAAATGTAGACAGAGGACCTGGTGGCAAAGGACACTAAAAAGATGGAGATGCTTAGTGTCTCCTTCCCCACAGTGAAGACGGCTTTTTTGCTTCCCTAGTAAAGATTGCTTTACTGGCAAGAGTAACCATCAGCAGCTTCATGTTGCTGAGTCCAGAAGAGTTTACAAAGTGTAACTATTAGAAATACTTATTCCTCTTGATCACATCCAAATTAGATTGAACCAAAGAACGCAAACATTTGATTGGAATACAGAGCAGAATACCAAATAGTCACGAGTATCTACTCCACGGTGCCCAGTTTCCTTTGCTGTCTTGATGTCTGAGATATACTTGATAGATATTTCTTTTAGCAGTGTTAAACATAGATGAGTAATTCTTATGGTCTTTAAAAATAGCACCGGCAAAGAACTAACCATCTGCACGACTAACATCACCACCACATATTGAAATTGCCTTGCTTCCTTTAAGGCTTCATTGTTCAAGCAATTGAAACTTACTTTAACAATAAATATGGAAACACTGTCATTCCTGATGGGACAAGAAGCTCAGAACTGGTTAGCGTGAATTTACTCTTTGAGGTGGTTTGAATCTTGACAAAAATATCGTGTTTTTTTCTGTTGCTGTTTCAGTTTGCTGGCTGAGCACTTCTTTAAATGCTTCCTGCTTCTGCTCAGCAATATGAAAGCAAGATTGCTTTTTATGGCCAGTCTGTCCCAGCACACGATTGTGTCTGGGTCTCTTAAAGACTTAGCTAAGCTTGTCAACCTGAGAACTTCATTTGTAATTTGCCAGGAAGCTTCAAGTCATATTTCATTCAGTCATCATCTGTCTCACAGGACAGGGGCTAGATCCATCCTTAGGAGTGTGGGGACCAAGACTAGCAAATGTCCCCCCTTTTCAGGGCTGGTGATACTGCAGAAAGTGAGCAGCATGCTCTTCCTCCTGTCCCCTTTACAGAGGGACTAAAGCAGCAATCTCCAGAGTCCCAACTCCAGTCCCATACCTTTCCCCATTAGCCAGAAGGAGCAACTGGAGGGAAAGGTCATCCCATTCTTCCAAAATCCGGGATGAAACATGCTTGCCGGATCCAGAGTTTTAGAAGGACTCCACTAGCCTATGCAACATGCCTGGTGAAACTGCAACTCCACAGACACCAGGACAGTAGAAAAGACAACCCTGATACAAAAGGTGTTATGATGTGAACAGGAAGGTGCTGGGCAATTTTCATGGAAACATGGCAAGAACTACTTTATATCCAGAGAAATTACTTATATTCTTTGCATTATTCCTTGAACCACTAGAAGGAATCTTGCTGAAAGTTTCTAAGGACTTTCCATTTTCCTCAATTGAAACATGTTTAGGAGAAAAAGATCAAGCTTTCCAACCCTCTGCTTACTCTTTATAAATGAAGCTAAGACACGATATGAAACTTTCTGTTGATCTCGGTGGAAATTGAGAACAAGGAAAGATGACTGAGATGGGAGCATAAGAGACAAAGAGGAGAGATCAATCAAAAAGTGTGAGATGAGTGAACGCGCGCAGTCCTGCCTCAATGGTTCAGCTTGTTTTCCTCCAGCCAAAAAACAAAAATTCTGCTCTGTGAGTACAGCCTGTGTCTCACCGAAGACACTGAGAATGGGAAGGGAGGGTTTGGGAGGGAGCCGAAAACTGAAGGGAAAATTCCACTCATGATTCATGTCTGTGCTTGGAACCTGAAATTCAAGGTTCAAACTTCATTTAAAGGGATGTGATTAAAGCCTTAGTAAGTCTGCAGGATTTCTGCACGCAGAGGTGGATAAGGGTGCCTAGCAGCACTTGCAAAAGGACCTAAACAAGGGGGGTGCCTAATCCTTTATGGTTCCCTTTTTAGGCTCTTTTGTAGATCACAATGAGTTCTTATCTCAAATCTTAATAGGCCTTTGTAAACCTTGTATAATCCTGTACTCACCAAATTCCTTCACTTGGTTATAAAGCAGGCAGTTATTTTCAGCAATACCTTGTGAGAATGATGGATGCTTTCAAGCAGCATTTCCCCAGAATATTTTCCTCTCTGTAAACTAACTCTGTAAACTATTCTCTGTAATAACAATGACCCTTCAGGAGCAGCAGAGAATCAGAACATTGATAATACCAAGATTTCCCTGAATGTGCTCTCTAAAGGGACCAGTATGGTATCAACCCGCTCTCACCTTCCCAGCATAGCTCCAACCTGGTACCTGCTCACCTGCTGCTGGTGTTTCCCACCTGAATCAGTAGGCACCTCACACCATTTCATTTTACACCTCTCAGAAAAACTAACTTCAGCATCCATTTGTTCCCTGCCTTTAATAAGTATGAATCCAGAAATGATGGAAGAACATCTTATTTCTGCCTAGCTTCATTGTTGGAAATGAAAGATTTTCATTGAAGCTTTTGAATATATTGATATAGATAAAGATGTAAGATGAATAACATGAAGATGAATATAGATTTAGATATGAGATATAAATATAGGTATAGCTATATCTATCTGAATTTTAAGGCCTATTTTTGGATGCTGCTGCTGAGACACTTAATGCAAACAGTGCATTACAAGCAGATACATATTGCCTTTCCCTTGTTTCTCATCTTCTAGAGCATCTTAAGTAAATCTAAGTACCTTACTTTATCATTAGTTCTTGGAAAACTCAATCAGCTTTTAAAATCAGTGAAAACTGATTTCATAGGAGAAAGTAATTCTCTAGATAGAGGATTAAGTAGAGAAGTCAATTTTGTAAAGTTATACTCTACAGTGATGCCTTAGATTCAAATACTGCACAAAAGTAAAAAAATAGCATCAAAAAGGGACCTTGAGAAACTGTTTAATCATCCCTTTGACCTAAGCAGAAGCTCAGTACATGTTTCTTTAGCTTAATGATTCTCTCGCATTAGGCTAGGAGCAAGGGGACTGGTTGTTTTCATGGTGTGTGATTTGTGGAGCCTAGTCTGAGGAAATTCCATGAAGTATTACTATTTTTACTCTCTCATTTGTGACACTTGCTTGGACAATACACTGAAGCCTCCGTTTCCCCTCTGTGCATTTGAGAATGAGCTCAGATGGGTACAAGCGCAGTGATGGCTGCAGAGGTGCCAAGGGAGGAGAGGCAGGACAGGAGCCAAGGGAGTTGTTGGAATGAAGGATCCAGTTGATCCTTGCTGGATGCTGGACTGGGACTTGAGGGTGGGTCCTACCTGCTGGGTAGGACCAGAAGCAACTTTGCATGAGGGTGGGGATAAAGTCTTTTTGGGGAGGAAACAGGCAATTGCCAAAGGAAATAAGAGGCTGGAGGCTGAAAGGCAGGAGGTTAGGGGAGAGCAGAGGGTGGAAGCTATTTTTTGTGGCAGAAGGTGGGAACAGGATAGTCCCAAGTTATTAAATAAGAAGGTGGGAGATGTTGATCTGTAACAAGAATGAGAGATGACAAGGGCTGATCTAACATGCGCAGAAATCTCTCCTGACTCCCACCACTGCCCTGCCCTAGGCACTCTCTTCCAGTGCTTCCCTAACTCATGCCTAAGAGTTCTCTAACCTCCAACCTGAATTTCTCTTCCCACTCTTGTTATTTATTGTGACTTGTTGGCCCCAACACTATTCAACAACATTCAAAGTCTGCATTTCCTCCACATTTCTCTTTTTTTTTTTTTCCCCTAGCAGCCATTTAGGTATTTCAAGACTGGACTCTCCTCCTTCAGTCCTCCCTTTTTCAGAGTTACATCTTCTCCCCAGTTTCTACAGCATTTTCTATTAAGCTGCATCTTTGCAATAATGTTCCCAAGCACTGCAGTTTGTTTGACTGTAGTGGATATACACCCAGAAAACAATGACAAATATGTATAAAGGGACCCAGTCCCAGAATTATGACAGAAGAACTTAGGGGGTGTGAGTTGGTTACCTAAATATAGACCAATAATGCCATTTCAGACAGCCTCCTTCTGCTGAGATACCTGCATGGGCCTGCCAGAACTGCTAGGACATCTTAAAAGACCCGAGATGCTTTTGTGTGGGAGCTGATTCGGGCTCTAGGTATTTATCTGTACATGTCCACATGGGAAATGGATAAGCTCCTGTTACAGTTGAGATTTAGGACTTGATTCAGTTGTCTAAACATAGATCTCTAGTGCCATTTAAAATCTCTCAGCTCATCCAACCTGGGTTTCAGCTCCCAATCTGTAAAGGCACAAATCTCTTCTAAATCTACATCATATCTGCCAAACCTGTGTGGGTGTATTGAGAAGGATATTTCAGATGCCTCTAGACACATCCATCTAGGCAACTGAATTACTTGCTTAGTCAAAAAGTGCAATTCAGTTCATCCTAAAGCAGACACTATTGACAAGATCAGAGCAGATTATAATGAAAGTTTTGGCCCCTAATTTATTTTTAGATATGTCCTTCTTAATCAGGAGCTAAATCCCACCTTAGATGAGACAGCATACAAATTATAATGAACCTCTCTCTCTTTCTTCACGGAATTCCTTGCTCGGAGATTCTTAAGAAGGAAGGATGGAGCCCCAGCTCCAAATTGTTATAATTATTTATTTTCACAGCATTTTCTGACCTGACTCTTGATTCCTGAGCATGCTACTGCAATAGTCATTTCTCCAATGTGCTATGTAAAAAACGCTAACTCTTCTTTCCTATTGCTGTTTATGTTCTTCTGCTTATCCATCCTGCCTGAGTGAAAAAAGGAGACTGAATACACCAATGTAATCTCTCAACAAAGTTTTTAATGAGTGTTCCTTGCAAAGGCACAAAGAAATGGAGAATATCAAGTTTTCTTCTGTTGCTCCCTTCTACAACATGCGAAGAAACTTTGCTTTAGACTTTATCAGCAGTATAAATCTAATCCTGTTATAAACACTTGTTTGAGATAAGAACCAGAGCCCAAAATATATAAAACCTTGATACAAGTCTGCAACCGCTACTTTACAATAAACGATAAAGAGGATTTCTTTTTCCTTATTTTTCCTCTTGGGGAATTCATAGCTTTTGCTTTGTGATAAATAAAAATATTTTTAATAACCTTGCAACGAGGAATTTTGTGTGTGGTTCTTAAGGCCAAACGAAATCTCCTCTGCTTCAGAAACATGAGTGATTGAAGAGATGGTATCTGAGGCACCTCCAGTGCTGTCTGGTAGAATTCCATTCGCTTGTGTCGCACTCTTTCCATACAAGCATGAAGAACAGCAATGCTTAATGCATTCATACCCCATCCCCTTTTACACTTCATTTCCTTTTCTTATTATGAAGCACTGTTAGACAACCAGCTATCTGTGCCTTCTGGTTCATTAGCACCCCTGCCAAAACACTCACGCGATTACTAAGCTCAGAGGCAGAGTTAGTATTTGCACAAACGCGCATACACATGTAAGCACAGAAACTTTGTTTAGATGGAATTATTATTCAGAAATTAGTCTCAATTAGACTGTTCATCAGTCTGAGAGATTGCACTCCCCTGTTATGAGTAGCATTAAATTACATCTTAACATCCACAGCTTGTTTTTCATGTGGGCGTATACCCCCCTCTCCCTCCTCAGTCTCAGCATAACATCCTCTTATCTGTGCAACTTTTGACAGGTTTCTGATAAACTTGGTGCCTCACCTTGCATAAGGGACAGTTATGGGAGAAGTTCTTCTTCAGCAAAACTGACTGATATGGAAAAGATGAGATCTGTAGTGCATACCAGCTTACAGCCCCAGGGTTTTTGTATGCATCATTCCCTGTATCCTGGGCAGGCCCTTGCACTTCTAGAGGTCTCTTTGAAGAGGGAGGTCTTAAATGGATAAATGAATAAAGCCACATTCAGGAAAGGGTTTAAATGAATACAGCACTAAGACACTTTGATCCTGAAGAGGAGGGGGATTAATTGGTTTTCAGCATGTCCTATTTCCTAGCATAGGTGTTCTTGGCTTTCATGTGTGACTACTATAGATTCTGTTCAGAAACATTTAAATCTCCTTTCTCTCTTCAGGGACACAGAGTATTTATCCCACTTTCAAGATTTTTGCTCTAAAGCCATCCAGAATCTCGTACCTGAAAATGGGACTTTGGCACCCGTGTGCCCAGACACAGCTGGATCTTTCACACCGTTTCACCAGAAAATATCCACTTGTGACATTTGCAGATGGGCAGTGAGCTCCCCTGTTCTCCGTGCTCCCTAGCAGACTGTCCTGTCAAATACTTTTTTATTTTGCTTGCAACACAGTAAAGCAAGAGGCAAGAAAGCACAGAAATAAATACTTGCAAGGAGCCAAGAAGAAGAAAAGACAAAACAAATCCTCCCACCAAGGTAGAGATCGCAGAGCTCATTTATTTCAACTTCCAGCTTAAGCTGAGATTTTCCAATTTGCTGACATTGAAAAGTACATCGAATCTTGGCTGAAGTACAAGATCTCAAACTTCTTATATATAAATATAAGCAGAATTTACATCTATGGCTGCACAGGAGGCAGATAAAAGAGCAGACAGATGAAGCTTACCCATTCCAGGATGGGGAATTTGCACAGTTCACTGCGGGCACGGTGGCAGAGTTCAGAGGAGTCATTTCCTTCTTACTTTAATTGTGCTGTGGTATTGAGAACCATTAAACCCAATTTCCTTGTTGGCAAAACCGTGAGGCAGGAAAGGGACAACACTAAGTTATTTCACCCATTGCTTTTGTCCTCTCAAGAGCCGAGACTAAACTTGCCCCCCCAGACGCATGATCAAATGGTTCAAGTTATGAATCTCCTCTAAGGTTCATGCAATGGAAATTTCCTCTAGTTGCACAGAATCATAGACTCACTGAATGATTGGGCTGGAATGGACCTCTTGAGACCACCTAGTTGAACCCCCCTAGCAGGATCAAGCAGGATCACCTTGAGCACATTACTCAGGATTTTGTCTAGATGGTTTTTGAATATCTCCAGAATGAAGATTCCACAGCTCCATAGCTTTTCTTTGTCTGGTTTCACAGAATCACAGAATGGTTGAGGTTGGAAGAAACCTCGAGAGATCATCTGGTCCAACCCCCCTGCTCCAGCAGGGACACCCAGAGCATGTGGCACAGGGTGGCATCCAGGTGGGTTTTGAAGATCTCCAGAGGAGAATCCACAGCCTCTCTGGGCAGCCTGTGCCAGGGCTCTGCCCCCTTCACAGTAAAGGCATTCTTCCTCATATGAAGGTGGGACTTCCTGTGTTTCAACTTATACCATTAACCCTTGTCCTGTCACTGGCCACCACAGAGAAGAGCCTGGCCCCATCCTCCCTACATTCTCCCCTCAGGTACTTGAACATGTTGATCAAATCTCCTCTCAGCCTTCTCTTCTCCAGACTAAACAGGTCCAGCTCGCTTAGTCTTTCCTCATAAGATAGGTGCTCCAGTCTCTTAAACATCTTCATGGCTCTGTGCTGGATCATCTCCCAGTTTGGTATTATCTGCAGACTTGCTGAGGGTGCACTCTGTGCCCTCGTCCAAGTCACTGATGAACAAGTTGAAGAGCATCGGGCCCAGTACAGACCCTTGTGGGACACCACTGGCCACAGGCCTCCAAACAGACTCGGCCTCATTTATCACCACCCTCTGGGCTCTGCTAGTTATATATAATTATAATTGATGTTTAAACTAAGATTTTATAATGCTTCTTAAAATGAAATACCTTAAGTCACAGTTTAAGTCTCTTCTCATGAAAAATGGATCAAACATCTTTGTTCACTTTCTTTACTTCTCAGACATCTTTCCCTAGTATTGCATGTACAAAATTCCAGCAAAATTGCCCATTTTTGAATCTTCTGATGGCTAGAAAAAAAAATACTGCTTTGTCACTATCCTAGCAACTGATGCCTGAAGATCTTTCCTGTGTCAAGGTGAAGACACCAGAGTAAATGGAAAGCTGCTGGAAGAGCAGCTCGTGTAAAAAGACATTCAGACTTTGTCATAAATGTTTAGCCTCACAACCTTTTTTTTATTTTTTTCAATTTGAATGACTAACATATCACTGAGGATTTATTGAGAGCATCATTGGAGAACACTGCATCTTAGTTCCTCAAATAGAGACTGAGGTGACTGTCCCTAGGAAAGGTTAGAAACCGTATATTGTCTTTAGAGTGTCCTTTGACAACAATAATACCAAATGAAAAGCATAGTTAGCATCATTGTGACCATCTAGCTACAGGAATAGGATATTTGCTGCTCTTCGTATTCTGCTAGCACAGTTACTTTGTCTGACTGACCACATTTTCAAGATCAAGGAACCGCATCCTCGTGTCATATATTGCCAGTTCATCTGACTATTTTTTTCTCTCTAGATCAAAAAGGGACTAGTGATCACCAGTTTCTCCTGAAAACCCTGGAAAATGTTCTGTCAGAATGTGTGCTTGCCTCTTGGAGGTCCTTCGTGCTGAACTTATATTCTAGATGAGCTCTGGCTGCCTGGATTGCATGGTTTTAGAAACCTCCTGATGCGAGATGATAATAAACAAATGAAAGAGGTTATTGAAAACATTACAGGCCATAATTTTAATAAATGTTGGCTTCTGTCACTATGTTCTCTAGTATTTATAGTTTTATATACTGCCAACAGATCCAAGTGTTTTGTCTTTTTGACAAACATCTCATGCAATCATAAATTAACTCATTTTTCAACAACATCTGACATCAGCAGTTAAGCTGTCAGTACATAGAAGTACTAGGGTTGGCAAATCCTCATCTCATAATAAAAACAAAGAGCTTTAAATGAGTTCCAGACAGTGAGCTAAGTGTGCCTGGGCTGAGTCCGCTATCCCAGGCCACATTGGTCACAGGCCTGATGGACGATGATTCTACAGCTCACACAACAGCCAAAACAGCTTTCACAAATGTTGGCCTTGATAATAATGCTGCACAGGAATGCAAGAGCAACTCCTGGGCTTTGGGTGAAGCCAGGGAGGTCTAGGCCCCTTGAGAGCTGCTTCCTGACCCATATTGAGTTCTGTGTGTTCCTGGTTTAGATCTTAAAAGCTCATCCACACCAGGTGCTGGTTGTTCTTTCAGATGTAGTTCTAATAAAAACAGGCCACAGCCTGACATAAAAATAATTTGTCTGCTTTTCTGTGACTTTTACCCAGATCCTTTTTACTGTGATCCTAATGGGGCAGGACACTTTGGGCAGGCTTGTAGATGAAGTGCATGTTGCCTTTGGTGCATCATGATGCTCAGTTGGGTTTGATGCTACCTCTATGGAGGTATGTGAGACCTACGCAGAAGCAGTTGCCCAAAGCTCATGAAGACTTACTTTGCTCCTACATCAGTATCACCAATATTGGTATCAAACTGGCCATGTGTAAGCAAGTTCCAACGATGGATCTATGACCATGCTAATATGCTGATGGGAGGCGGTGTTTCTAGCTCGGGTACATCCTCTTCTGGAAACTGTTTCAAGCTAAGTCAAATGGGAGCAGAACAGAGCAAATTCATTTTACTACTGCACGCTGAAAGGAACCAAAAGTTTAATTTGAATTGGTAAATCTCTCAGGCTAAGCCTTGAGAGACATGGAGAAGGGATATTGAGGTGTCAAGAGTTTAATATTACGTTACATGTTCTGGCCTATCTACCTGGTCTCCAACAGGCTGTGAATCTCTCACAGGATCTGTTTCACATCTGTCTGATGTCGATGCTCATCTGGACATCTTAGAGGTCAGAGGAAATATTGCCAAAAACCTCACAGTGCGTTAGAGCCTGCTTTCAAATCATCTAGGAATTTGCCCCCCAGGAAAACACTTTTCTACTCAGAAAAAAAAGGGTTTCTACAAGTCTCCCTCATCTTGCATCTTAGGAGTCTACTGACAACAGCCTCTGTGGACTTCATTTGTGCTTTCCAGGCTGTTTGCTTGGATATAGATGATGGCAGTGGTGGACTATTTAATTAAACATATTCAGTATTCAATTCATGTGAAATTTACTATTAAGTTGAGGAAAAAAAATAGCAATACTTTAATAAGCAGAAGCCCTTGGATTAACTAGTGACAATAAAAGCAGTGACATGCTGATGCCTTATCTTTTTTTCCTCTTGTTCAGTGTTACTGCGTCAGCTAAAGTCTGCTTTCCTGCTCTCATTCGTCATATCTTTTCAACATTTTGGCTTTCCTCCCAGGCTGGGTACATTTGATTTTTTTTTTATCTAAAAGGAATAGAATATAATGGGAAACATTTTTTGTTTAGTTGCTGTGGAATATACAAGAAGATAAAGAGTACCTAAATCAACAGAAGGTGAGACCACAGGTCTTGCTGTGTAAAGATTTAAACACTGCTTGATTCTTCATATTTCTCCAAAATGAAAAAACTGCGAGTCCTTAATCATTTGAGGACCATCGCAGACACACGTTTGAATAAGGTCTGTGTTTGTTTACCAGTGTCTCCAGTGTGCTGTGTTCCTCCTGTCTCCACTTCTTTAATACGAAGCCTTTCAAGATCTTTTCCCTTAACTACTCAACTATTCTATTGAGGAGTACAGAGAGTACTTAATACAGTATATTGCTTAAAGTGCCAATTACTTCTCACTTACACAGTTTTAAATGAAGATCCTTCATTTATTTATTTATTTACTTACTTACTTTTTTATTTTCCTCCTGGGGAAACAAAAAGAGGGAAAGATAGAAAGCTGAATGGGAAGTCAGGAAGTAACTTCCTCTTGCCACCCTAGGCTAAGAGCGAAGGTAGTCGACGTTCACAGATGATTCTCGATCTTCATCAGCTTAAAACCCTACGGAGAAATGTCACTGTCTCACCTGCATTCAGGGCTTCAGCTGTTGATGACCCAACAGGAATATGAGAAGGATGTTCATGAGAGAGAGGTTTTGACAGTGAAAGAACATGACAAAATTGTGTCCTTCTCTGACATATTTGCTGCCTGCTTATCAATAATTTCTGAAAAAGGGAGATACAGCTAGTTTGCGCAAGTATTAACCCATTATTTCAACTTGAGAGGTCAAAACAAGTACAAACTTCCTAGCAGGAAACAAGGAGTAATCTGGCAACTTCTTTACCAATTCTCTTCTATAGTCTGGAAAGAACAGGAATAATTTCTAGCAACAAAAGTAGTTTTTATTTTTACGTAGTGGTTTGTTTTTATCACAGCATAGCAGTAGGTAGGAATGGAAGAATAGGAATGGAAGAGACTAAGAAGAGACTTATCACGGTATCACACATGCTGCAGTGGAAGAGTAAGGCCATTCTCCAAAGCAATGAACCTTTGGAATTAAGGAATCCATTGAAATGTAGGAGTCTTCCTAAAATGAGAGAAATGAGAAATGAGAAAAAAGAGAGAATGAGCCTGGAGACACAAAAGCAGCTTGATGTGGCCATTGGGGCAGGTCACGCCTTGCTGTGCTGTGAGTGCAGGAATCAGATGTGCAGCGGGAAGTGCACAGGAGCCACGAGTACACACTGGCTAAAGCAGCACTTTCCTCTTCTCACCCAGGAAATCTGTGTCTGATTGCTTAATTACAACCTGCTACAATGTGTCTGAGCACAAGGCCAATCACAGCATTCCCTCGTGCTCTGTTAATTATAAATAAGAGGAAGCTTTAACTGTAGTAGCCCAGTGGCCTGTCTGGCTTGAAAATGAACCTCGGTCTCTGCAAATCCTGCCATTAAAATCCAGTTTTAGTAGGAAATTATCTTTGAGGATGTATGCGAATGTTTCCCTGAACTGGGATTTTTTTTCTGGATTGGGAAAAACAAAAGGTTGTCTAAACCCAAACTGTACTCCAAGTTGATCTTCAACAAGTGGTTAAAACTTAGATTACTCAAAGTTCTTGTAGCTTTTGGATATGAAAAAAAATCATGTAGAATTAATTAGAAACCCATTTGGGAACTTGAAAAATCCATTGGAAGATCTGTCCAAACCAAAGTGAGCATAGGAACTTTGCAATGGACTCGATACTTGATTCAAAAATTTAAATTCCTTGCAATTATAAATAAGTTTGTCATAAATGACTAATATTTAAAGGCCTTAGAACATCAATTCCACCTGCCTTCAAAAAAACACAGAACAACTTACAATAGACTGTAACAAGATTTACATTCAAAGACGAAATGCCAGCACTGTGATATGCTATGCAAAGAGTACATTGGACATTACCATGAAACCTCCTAGGTACTCCAAGGAAGCAGACAGTGCACTGTGCTAAATAAAGAGGCAAAAAATCTGACCTCAGCAGACTACACTGTTCTGAGCTGAGAGGTACATGTCCTCCAGGATACAAGAGATTCAGAGAAACACAACAGTAAAGAGATAATTTATCATCTATACCCGTCTGCAGCAATCTCTGGTCATTCAGGAGAAGCTGAAATCGTCCTATAAAACAGCACAGGAGACATTTTATACCTCAGTTAGGAAACAGATTCTCCACCATCTCTCTGGGCTGCCAGGTGAAACACTGAAGAATGGTAATGGAATTATATTCTATGATTTAAGATTGCTTGCCAAGCCAACAGCATCATCTGAAAGCAAAGAAAGCAGAAAAAGTGCAATCAGCATCTAAGAAGGAAGAGAGGATAGAAAAGAAAACCACTACATTTGAGATGTGGTTTCACATCATTTCCAGTGTTCCAATACTATGAGTGTCCCATGGACAGGAGGTCCATGAAATATGAAGAATATAAAGAAAAGAGAAACAAACATGTTTTCTCACTCATGAGGGAAATAACCTGCCAATGGTGCTGTGGTGGTAGAAATATCTCAGGGACATTTAACTTCTAAGTTCACTGTTTTCACACAGTAGAATTATGGATATTATATTACCAAAAAGTAATCAGGGGAGAGACAGACTCTGACAGTTCCTGTCTGTGAGGAGTCTTCAAACTTCTGATGTTTGTTATGAGGCTTTGTGAGTAATGAAGTACGTGTGTAGCTGCTCTTGTGAGGAGTATAACAACTATATACATATATATATATATATTTGATTTGGGCTGGATTTTTATTCTGACAGATACAAATTAGGTCATAATGGCCAAATGTTGGGTTCCCAATTCTCAGCTGAGCCAATTAAAAGTTGCTTGACTTTTCAGCTGAGCAGAGTTCTTGCTGGGAGACACATGGACCCAACTGCTTTTGAAAGGCAAATCCTTTCTCTTTACATCCCTACATATTGATTTAGGAACTTAACATTGGCTACTGAATGTAAATTAGGATCCAAAAGATACTGCTCTGTTTTATGGACACAGTTAATGAATTAAGCTTTCCAGTATGCCCTCAAGGTAAGTAACAATCATTACTTGGATTTTTGAAATGCAGAAAGCTAAGGCCAAGTAATCTCTGAAGTATCCATTAATGTGTCACGTTCAAGACACTTACATCTTGGTTGTCCAGGGGCTTGTTCAGCACTCTGTAGTTGCAGAAACTAAGCCAAAGGACAAGATCTGGAAAGACACCATAGGCATTTCCATCTTAAGTGTCAGAAAGTAAAAAAATAAATATGTGTTCATGTCCTGCTATGCACAGTGAGGAAAAGAAAGAGTCTGGACGCTATGTTCCCTGCAAAGTTGTTCGGGAAAATTGCCAGCCGATTGCGGAAGGTCTTTCATGCACCCCCAGGTCTGGGGTTGGCCTTGTTCTTGCTCATTTTTTTTAGGAATTGAACATGAAGTTGCAACAGTTGTATCTGGCATCAGAAATCCATGCCAAAAAGAGAACAGATATAGATGGTAGAGGAAGTTAACCTTGTAGGTACAAACTTACTTTCTAATAATTGCAAATACATATTTTAAATGCTGTAAGTGGCACCCAAATTTACAGAATTTTAGGAAAAAAAAAAAGAGGAAAAATAGAACCGCAGAAGAAAGATCTGATGGGAAACTGAAGAAAGTTGAAGCATGTATTCTTATCAGCTTCCTCTTGAATGAGCCAACAGCTGTTGTCGACACAGCCCACTACTCATTTGAAAGATGTCCACAGAGCACAGTTTCAAAGGAGATCTATTTAAAATTATACCAGAAGGAATTACTGAGGAGAAAACATTTCTCAGCTATCTGAAAGATGGATGGAAGACATGGATGTACTTATACCAAGACTTGTTTCAATAACAGCAGCTGTTGCTTTTCTCTTGCTTCAAAATGATACTGATTTTCTTCTACTGCCCAGTAAAGTCTCACCTTTCCAGAGCCCCTGAGAGCCTGCCTAGGCTACCAGTAATTCTTATGTAGCACCAGCTATCCTGAGAACAGCAAATTTCATCCCTATCAGATTCCATTACTTCTATTTTTTAAAAGGTCTTTTAAAAGTGCACATTACCTGCCTGCTTTCTTCACAAAAATGTACAAGAGGAAAATGTTGGAAAGTTTTCAATATTTTCTTCCAGAAATATGCCAGTTCTTGGATCAGAGAGGTAAGCAGTATGAAGAACTTATGGCCTTCTGTGACTCTGAAATTTGTCTTTCATTATTGAGTTGATATTCAAACTTAAGAGTCCTTAATCTTGAAACTCAAG
Organism: Crypturellus undulatus; assembly: GCA_013389825.1. Lineage (NCBI taxonomy): Eukaryota > Metazoa > Chordata > Aves > Tinamiformes > Tinamidae > Crypturellus > Crypturellus undulatus. Next base: position 213,159 of record VWPW01008029.1, on the reverse strand, counting down.
GTGAAAGGAAAACGGACACATATGATTAGACTGGTAAATTCTTTCAGAATCAAACTCAAGCTTAGGTAGCCCTGTTCAACATGGAATTCTTTTTCTATGCTTCAAAAGAAAGTCAAAGAAGAAATAAATTTTCCTAAGTTGGTGTATCCAGAATATTTTGAATGTGCTATGAGGGGTTTTGACACATGACTTTTTGGTCTGAAACAAACTACCCTGTCCACCAAACTACGCTGTCTTCTTGGTTGCTGGAATTATATGTAAAATTGCTAATCAGATTGGAAATATCTTTGGAGTAAATGTAACTGATGTAAATTGATGTAAATGTCTTTGCAGTAAAATTAACTGACCTGGAATAGAAATTGTAACCTTGCAAACAGATTTGCAATTAAATGCGTAGTCAGGTCAACTATATTTTAGTCATTCTGAAGAAGCTCTGTTTTCTGTTTCTGAACAGAGTTTGCTTTTGATTAAGTTCATGTTTCAGGTCAACATATCTAAGTGAAACTGAAACATCCATGATGAAAATTTTGAAGTCCAAGTTCAAGTCTTATCTGTCCAATGACCTCCTTAATGGCTGCAGACACAAAGCAATGTTATGTTAGACATGCTAAAAGCTGTTGAGAATATGCAATGCTAGAATTCTCATTTTTATTTCTCTGAGAGCATTTTTTTGACATTGATGTCAATAATATACATCTACATCTATGTCTACACTCTATTTTAAATATAGTATTACAAAAATATTAAAATTATGCAAAAAATGAGCTAATTATTAGCTACCATTAGCTTTTTTAACCTCTCATTTTTCTGGAAAGGACAGACCTTATGAAAAATTTTACCATATTTGAAGGGGAGCACAGTGGAGGCAAGCCTCAGTCACTCAGTGCAAGTCATGGAAGAAATCCATAAGTAGTCACAGGAATCAGGGCTTGGGTATTTCTTGCTGCTGGACTTTAACTGGCTTCTCCCTATAGCTGTGCTGGGTTGTGTGAACTTACTGTCTTGTTTGAGGCTCTCTGTTCTGCACCTCACTGTGTACTGTAGTTACATTCAGGTTCAAAATACGTAAGGAGCTCTCAATCAAGAAAGGTTCATCACCATGGCCTAGTTCTATGGGGAGCGTAATCAATGACCTGGAGAGTGAATATGATACCAGCAAAATGAGCAATGCTTCACCTGGAACCAAGATGTTAGAGTTGGGTGGGAACGGTTATGTTGCGAATTTTGTTCACATCCCTGCAGAGATGAGTCTGGAGGAGGCAGAAATGGTTGTGCAGTTCAGGACGACGCTTTCCTTAGCAGCAAAACACGATACAGAAGGACAAGCAGGTATGGCTTGGCTTGTAGGTAGATGTGCACAGTGCATGCACGACTCGAGTCCCTGGACCCTTCAATCCAAAACACGAGATGTTTGACATTTCTGCTGAGGCGTGTTGGGGTAAACTGAGGCCATCTGCACTGTTGATGGCTTTGAGGGGCTTGTAAAAGCTCCTGGGAGGGGAAGTCTGTGCGTGCAGGGCAGTAATCTCTTCCAGCACATCTCTGTATAGGAAATGCTGTTATTCAGGGCCATAGGAGGACAGCAAATCTTTAAATGTCTTCCGACCCTCTGTGTACAGTGGAGTGGCTCAAAAATTCTGGTTTCTCCCCAGGCAGGTATTTATATCTTTATCAACACCAGCAGAACAAAAACAGAGCAGCTGGAAATCAAACTCATTCTCTCTACTAAATGCAAATGTTTCCCAGCTTGTTGTTATAGCCTGTCCATTCTGACAGCATCTATTGTTCTCACTTAAGTATTCCATTAACTCAAATCTCTACCAAAATGGACTAGTCACTATTAGTTCTTCCTGTATGAACTGTCCCAGCTTAAATATGCCTCAGTAATAAACACCTTAGCTTAATCTTAGTGCCATGATAATATATTACGGCCATACATTAGAAACTATTGGATAATGTATCTTACAGCACAAAACAACTTTGCAATAAATTATGAAACAGCTCCATCATAAAAAGCATAAATGATGATTCTTCAGATGAATACACCATCGACGTTTTGTCATTGTTTATTATGCTTCACGGCACAAATCATGGCCATCAATATTGCTCAGATGACTAATGCACGACAGACTGTACTTTAATACTGTCCCTCAGCTTGATGTGGATGTGGCTGCAGTTGCAGCTTTAAACCACTGCTGAGCAGTCTGCAGAGGCAGAGCAATCTGCGGCTACCTCCCTCTACAGTCAGAGCATGTAGGGCTAGACTGACACATTTCAACGTCTAATTTTATAGTTCTTGCACCTATGGAGATTTGTGTTAGTACCTTGGATTTTTATGTGTTGGTTCTAGATCTTTTTTTTTTTTCCTTCCAGTTTGGAGCTTTTTCCATTATTCTTCTCATTGATTTTGGAGGAGCCACTGTCCAACTGCTCCACAACAACATCAGGATGTCATCAGAGACCCATAACATTAATCCTAGCCCTGTTAAAACACTTCTGGTAGTTGTCAAAGGGGGAAAGTTGGAGTATTGACCAGAATCCTAGTTGTCTGGCAGAGTGGAGGTAACTGACTGTTTTGGGGTGGGACTGGTCAAGTATGTTGCCTTCACTGTATTGCAGAAAGCTGGATTTATCTTGACGGTTATTTTATTATCATCCAGTGTCTGGGTGGGTTTACAGGTAGATACAAAGCTGACACAACAGCACATGTTGGAAAATGAGAATCCATATAATCTAATAAAGAACAACACCTCAAAGCTATAAAGAATGGACTGAAATAGAGCCTCTTCCCCAAAGAAGTGGAGTGAAAATGATTTACACAGAATACTGCTACTGTTGTCCTTTCCACTAATTGGCAAACTCATTTCACAAGAAAGCCCAGCTTTAGCTGCTCTGCTTGTGCAAAGAGAGAGAGGATGTGGAGCTGCCCAAGCTTGTGCCAGAAGCTGGTGAAGTTTTGATCCGCACTCATTGATGTTTTGCTTTCAAGTTTACCCAATCCCCCACTCTTGAGAAGAAACAGAAGTGGATCTTGAGAAGAATTAGCAGATTATCCTATTGTCATCCTGGATTTGCTCTTCTTGCAATGCAAAAGGGCCAACTATGCTTTTCAGGACCCTCATTCTTTCTTGGGCAATCTCACTGATATAATGTAATTTTTTTTCCAGTATATGGATTAAAAAAGCATGGAAAGACTGTCCAAATAGGTCAGCCAGTTTTAAGCTATCTGGGGTTCAGGTAGATGCATGCTAAATGGGAAACAGCTAGTGGGGAATGTCCCTGGAAGGATGTTATATTGCTGCATCATTCCCCAAGTACCATCTAATGGAATGCACTAGCTACATGGAAATGGTGCTTGTGTATCACTGTGCAGGTGATTATAAGCAACAGGTAAAACTGAGGTCAAGCCAGCTAAATCCCTTGGGCTTTTTGAAAGAAAAGTACTGTTGGCTGTTCCACACTGATGATATTCCAAGGTCTTATTACAGAAAAACAAGCAAAAGGGATGGGAAATATTTTCTCCAGCTTCCCAGCAGTACAGCATGCCTGTCCCCAGTATGACTCTCCCTAGGTGCCGCAATGTTTTCCTGCTGCTGTAGCGTGCTCTGCATCATTAAAAAGCTGCTTGTTTGACCTCATCATTAAGTTTTTATTTTACTTTTTTGATTGTAGTGACTAAATATAACAAAACATGATTTAAAGAGGAGACAGAAATAAATGTGGAAGAAAACAAACAGCCTCCCCCCTGCCAAAATGCTGAGTGGCGTAGCAGTGAATGGTTAAAAGAATCACATTTAATTAGGCTTCCTTTCAGCACTGAAAATTCCATTTATGCACACCATTAAAATAATCTTCTGCATTAATACTAATTTGCATCATCAAAATAGCACTTCATCTATTATTCATATGGTATTGTAATTTCTCCCGACTGAGCGGGTGAAGCGTGGTAAGACTCTTCTGCTAAATACTGCACAGATATTAAGATATCAGTAATGGCTTAGTTTTTTCTACCACATTAGATATCCCACATAGTTTCCACGCTGCTCTGGGTCTGTGTAATGACCACTGAAAAGGAAGTAATAATTGTTGCACATTTCATATGACCTTAAGGCCAACAGGTCTCCCTCCCACAGGCATTCATGTCATCATCTCCCTTTTCCTGCGGCTCAAGTACAGCCTCAACCCTCTCAGGATGGTGTAGGAGCAAGAGAGACACTCTTGAAGAGCCAAGGAAAATCTATTTTTTTCTCAAGTTTGGAGGATGGTGACGAATCTTGATGTGCAGGACACAGCATACGTGGATTTTCATGCATTTGGGTCTTGGTGTGGCCAACTCTTGCTCTCTGTGCAAAAGTAAGTGATGTTGGTTTGCATCCAGGCACTGCCCCTGGGTTCCTCCAGGGTGTGTGAACACGTTTGTAGGGGGTTTGTGTCGCTCCGCTGTGATCAAAATGCCTAGGAGGACACATCCTGGCTCACTGTGTGCCAAATGCTTGGCTTAGCACAGAGTTGATGTTGCTGGCTCTGCAAGGAGCACATACTCATGGATATCAGTCTTTTTGTCACTTTTTTTGGAGGCTGAGTGTCATTATACTAGGAAGAAAAACCAAAGCTCATGCTACTTTGTAATATAAAACAGTCCTTCAACTGTGAGGTTTCATTTACTTGGAAATACAATTCCTTGAAAGGTTTTTCTTATTGGGCTGATTCTTTACTCCTCTAAACACTTCTGAAGAAAATACTTTAACAGCTATTAAGGATAAACTTTCCAGATAGCTTATGTATTAGACTGCAAAGATAGCTGATAGTCAGAGACATTTGAGAATTGATGGCACTGAGCATCAGCTTATATTTCTGCTCCAACAGAGTGAAAGGCAGATGACCTAACAGGACATTTATGTTCTGTGATGATGGAGTGAGTCACCTTGCTCCTACTGATTAATACAAAGGAAGAAATAATTGTCTATAAAGACTGCTGTTAATCACTTGTTAACAAGCTGGATGGAGGAAGAGAGGTGGGCGGGAGGTAATTTTACTTTTGACAAAGACAGAGATCTGACCAGAAATCATCTCATGGGTCAGTTAAAGAAGGAGGAAAAAAAATCCCACAGGGTATTTCTTGGGTTTGACACTCAAATGGCCTTTCTACTGTTCGTTGGTTTAGAGTCTACAGCAAAATACGATATGGTTCTGCAGTGTTTAAAGAACAATCATCATGTAGACTAGAAAATCAATAAACAAAAATAAAACCATCCCAGCCTCAGTAAGCCCTAATATAAGAATTCTTATAAAAGAGAACGTTTTTAATATAAGATCAAAGGTCTTGCTTTATTACCCATGTAGTTCATTTCTACAAAGCTATTTTTGCACCTAGGATGGTGTTTAATAATTACTGGGTTTCCTGCTCTGGGCTCTTTAGAGTATAGTCAGCACTACAGAGCAGATGGACAGTAAAGTCAACTAAGTCTGACTGGTCATCTCGAACCTGCCCATGGGAAGGGCACTTCTGTCAAGAACTATGTGGGAAGTTACCAAAACACTTGTGGAAACACACTGAATTTTCAATGCACTTAGAAAACCTTTAATTCACATGCATTATGGGCAGAATTCCATCACTGCTATCTATGATCATCATAACATGTTATAGGATGTCTGATAGAGTGAAAAATAAGCTTTAGAATGGATATATATGACTGCAAATGAATGTATGAAAAAAATCTTTTCATACACTCTGTGTTATCTTACACATTGTGAGACAATAGCTTCTTGAGTTCTTTGTTAAGGATTATCGTGCATGTTCAGTAACAACAAAATCAGGATCTCTGTGCAAAGGGTTTTTTTTTTTCATTGTTATATTGATTCATTGGTCTTCATAGCTAAGCTTTAGTAGAGAAAATAAGCAGGTAAAGTGTGGGTGAAATGAGTTCATGTAAGGAGCTGGAAATTTGTACCCTAAGACCTTGCAAGATCCTTGTAGAAACAGGGAGCAGATACTTGGGAAAAGAGATCATTATACTGTAAAGACTGACTAGGGAAATAGACTTTACCAGGTTTGATAGTCTGGGAGTTGTAGTGATTGGAGAAAGGCGAGATATTTTGGAAAATCAGAGCTGTCTTTAGCAAATGTTGAAACTTATGACAGAGCAAGCTTGAACAGATGGCTAAGCTTTTCCTGGATCGTTTTGAGGACTTTTTATGAGAAGCAGAAGGATCATGACCTCACAATATATCTGCGTTTCTTTCTGAAATTGAGGATGTTGCTTTTCAGCTCCTCCAGAAGCTTCTACCTCAGGTTGCTCATGTCAGATGATACACTGATACATCTATTAAACAGCAGGAAACATTAAAAAGAGAGAAATTCACAAGCTGCATTCTCAAGTGCTCTGACTGACACAAGCACACCCAAGTCATGTACTCACTGTTGGGCAGAAAGACACTGCATGCTAATCACCAACTCCTAAATCTCTGAAAAATCTTCTTCTTTTCCTAGTGTAACAGCTTTCAAAGCCAGCAAGACCTGCAGCAATAATTCAATGTGAAAGGCATAGGCCAAGGCGCACAACAAGGTATAGCTGATTCCCATTTCAAGTCCATTATCTCTCCTTGAGTTGTAATGTAACTTTTAGGAAAAAAAAAACCCAATATTGATTTAAAAATTTTCAGCTATGGGAAATCTATCACAGCCATTGGTAAGCTGTTCCAATAGTTAATTACTTTGGCTGCTAAAAGCAAAACTTATTCCTTGTCTGTGCTTGTCTAGGCTAGGTTAGATGTTTCAGTATCATTCTCTGTGAAAGAGAGGAACCTCTAATTAAGTTTTCAGTTCCTTGTGTGGGAACTGGTAGACAGTTTAAGCTGCCTCTGTTATCTTTCTAATATTCTGATACATACACTGAATGAGAAAAAGTCTTCCTACAATTATGATACCTTACCAAATCAAGAGGCCGTGTAATTAGGGTTAATACAATCAAAAAACCTCCATTTTATGTGTCCAGGAGTTATATTGGCCTTTCTGACTACATGCTGCCTCATGAAGTCATAACCTTTCCAAAGCCACTGATATCCAAGACGAAATGAGCTCTACTGTTCCTCTCTATTTCTTCGTATGTAACTTGATAGTTAATCATGATAAAAATATTGTGTGTGCCCACTTTACCAGGTAGCTCTTTCACAGTAACCTCTCTTCTGCACCTCTGCACTAAATATGCACTCTGTTCGCAATTACTTGTGGAAGTCTATCAGTTAATCAGTTTATAAAAAATCATCTACACATACAATCAGGCCATCTCAGGAAAAAAATGCATTGTATTATTTTAGCAAATTTTGATCTTATACTTGAATTCTAATTTACATATTGTCATCTTTAATTCCTTATTAAACAATTCTTATATTATCTGACTATTATTTTGCCCAGGATAAGTGACAGATGGAAATTTATCCCCATAATTACCAACATTTATCTTTTAAAATATTGACTCTTAATATTTTTCTTCTGATTTCTTGATTTTTTCCTAGTATTCTAAAGTATATATTGAGGGCATTCTAAATGTCTTCTCTTTTAAGAAGCTTGGAGGAAAAAAATATGGAATCATGGATGAAAAAATGCCACAAAACTACTGTTTCAAAATTCACCCAGACCAATAGTGTTTTTTCTTTTTACTTTTAGAAAGAACTTGGCCATGCATAGCTTTTTAGCATAATAACTTTGGATAGTTGAATTAATATACATAATATTATTTAATGCCAAGAAGGATGGTTCATTATGACATTAATAGTTCTTAATGGTCATGGTTTAATGATCAGGTACACTGTTATAATTCTCTTGTGTTACTAATATTTTTGTTCAGCAAGAGTAGACTGCAATTCGATCCACTTTCATACAGTGGTGAAAGTAAAAATGAACTGCGGTTAATAGGAATGTAATAGATATTTCTCTATTATTTCATAGTGTATTTAGTGTATTTTTTATTTTATTGAGTACAAATCAATAAAGTAATAAGGTTTTAAATCTAAGCAATGAGCATTTTGTATGCATGATGTAAACTTTAATCCAAAGGAAAACAGAGGTCAGGTGGTTTAGGCATGGTTTAGATATTTTTGGCAACATATATGCATGAAATAGTACATGGTGATCGTCAGATACTCCTACTGATCATATCTGGGCTTTACTTTAGCAGATATGTTCTATCATGTGTTTTCTATCTCGTTGCATTTAGGACTTTAAGGCCCAAAATTGTCTCATTTATACCAGAGAGACCATCAAAGAAAACCCAACTCAGTAATCAGAAGCAGGTAGAGTCCTTGATCAGAACAGAAAAGCTGTGAAACTGCGTGGGAGTTCCCACATCACATGAAGGGGAATGTGTTTGCTGAAGAGACAATAATTAGGCTATAGCATTGATAGACATGTTCCTGTGACTGATTTAGTCACTTGTCCTTGATTACATCTTTACCAAATATTTCTTTCCTTGATTCTTTCTTTCTTTTATATATATGTATATGATCATATGCATGTATGTGTATATATATACATATTACTTATTTAATTTTAGATCAAATGTCAGAAGGGCTTGAGCAAGGTGAATCATGACACGTTATGGGAGAGGTCAGTTACAGTGTTAGAGTCACAGCTGTCATGACTGAACTGTAAAATAACATTATAGAGCCAATAAAGGCTCGGGAACTGAAGCTATGGCATGCTATTTCAGGTGAAAAAGGATGCATTTCCCATCTGTTCTTTCAATCCTCCTAGTTAAACAGATTAATTACTGGCATGATTCCAGCCCATTAGGGACTGAAATGCCTGAATTCTTTTTTGCATTATGGAAGGACTGCGATGAAGCATATAGTATTTTTAAGATAAAAAGCACTATCCTATTACTTCTAGAGAAGAGATTTCAGATCTGCCTTAATTTACTAGATCTCCACTCTCTTCCAAATGTCTTTTCTGACCATTCGGCAGTGTTATAAACTCCCCAGAAGATGATCTGTGGCAACTGCTCAGAAGCTCTGGAGGGCTGTAACAAGGCAGAGAGTGCTGCCTGCCAGGTTACAGCTCAGGCATTTTACTTTCTCACCATTGCTTTCCTCTAGTATGAGAATTCAGCTGAGACACATCTCTGAGGTGCACCGAAGACATTAATATGACATATTTGCGTCATACCTGTTTAAACACAGGGACTGCCACCACATTCAGAGGAGCTCTGGTGCTGTTCATCCCATGGCCTGGCTCTCCCAGACTGGGACCATCCGGCTTAGGGAAAATGCATGATTTTCTTCTGGATTTTCTTTAATTTTGTATGGAGTGGTGGATGCTGAATGATTCACCTCTCTCCCTGTTCTTGCAGCTTCCCTGGCAGTACCCTCTGGCTTGCTTGTTTCTTAAAAACACTCTAAATCAGATAGCTATTATGGTAAAAGTAGAAGATGTATTTATTAATACATTTCATAATTAATACAGCAGCAATGTAGGAAATGATGGTGTCCTTTTATAACTATATGTATAGTTGTTTGTCTTCAAGAGATCTTCTTGGTTTCCATCTGCTTACTGAGCTGCAATGCTGTCCTTAGGCAAGGCTCTAGCCTTCAAAATTGTTTTCATTGATTGGGATCTTGATCTGGAGACAAACACTTCCCTAGAGACTCATTTTGTCTTTGGGATTCTGCTCAAGTTCAAGCCTTTTCCCTCGAGGACAGTCTATCACTCATAAACCTGATTCTTAATCGAAATATTACATGTTCACGTTTCTCCGAAGGGTCATTTCCTGCCCCTGCGTGTCTTCCGAAGTGCTGGTCTCTGTTAAACGTGGATGTCTGAGCGGACAGATTTGCAGGCTGGACAGTAAACAGAACCTGCTAACCTCAGCTTCAATAAGATACTCTGTAAAGGGAACATTTTCCCTAGCATTGGGTTTCAAACACATAGCAGACTATGTAAAATACTGAACATTGCCATAGACATAAACATAGATCAAGACCTTACACATGGATCAATACTTACACAAACATATACAGGAAAACAATGTCTGCAAACAGTTGCAAATCCAAAATCCAGATTTGGACTCTCATGAGATGCTACAGTAGTTACATTTATATCACAGGAAGTGATAAAAACGACTCGTCACCTTGGCTTCGGTGAATACCATGAGGTAGAAACAGCGCATAGACACCTATGGACAAGTCAGGATAAATGTTGAAACTTGATCAATGCTTTCTCAAAAATAAACAAACAATTGAACCACAGAAACTCTGATATGATTTCACTCCTGATGTTTGTTGAACTCTCTTGTCTTTTCAGCCTTGACAAACGACAGAGAGGCAAGGATGCAAGGAAAAGGAACTGACATCAAAACATATTGACACCTGTTGCATTAAGCAAGGAAACAAGTGGAAACGTCAGTGAGGGCAAAATTTTTCAACAGTGTGGATGCCATGGGAAGAACACATCTTTTTGGTGCCATCGTACAGTCTGGGCATCAAAAATCAAGTGCAGATGAAGGAACCATTGATGTGAGGAACCAAACAAGTAGAATTGATACATAGTTTGGGTAAATCATCTAGGCTTCTGGGATAGCAGAAGTTACTTTCTGTTCTCCCTCTGCCCCTCACCTTATTACTGTTTTATTTCTATATTTGCAAGCATTATTGAACTTGTTTTTTCCTTCAGACCCATTACTGGAAAATACTCAATCTTTAAGCGAGCCACACTGGTAGAAATAATCAGTTACAGGAAATCAGAAGACTTAAGATAAAATACGAAAAAGTTATCAAACACTTGCAGTAATAACACTCACTGCTGAGCTGTGAGTTTTGGCAGCTCTCCTAAACAAGGTTGGTCTTAATTAGTACCAAGATGAGAGACCACTGAAGAAAACCCAGCTCCGTAAGCAAGACTTTATCTTTTCAATCAATTTAGTGTGGCTCTTCCAATACACACTCATTAACTCTCCTACTGGTTTTGAATGAATAGCTATTCTCAGTTCCTTATTTTTCTTTTCTGTTTATTTTTATAGAAGAGGTTCTTGTCTTTTTAGTTGCATAACAATGTAAGAGTTACTTTTATATCCCCAAATTTGACAAATATGTTAGCTATTACCGTACAGATGATGCTGAAGTGAAGTTTTATATCTAGAGTGGCTGTTATGCCCTATCCTTTATTTACTGCTTATGAATGCCTCTCTCCCAAGATAAATGGAGTTTACAAGCAGAAAGCTGATTTCAGCTTGAACTCAAACCAAAAACTGCCTTAAAGAAATATTTTTTTCTTGAGCTGATGATGAACTGGATTGGTCAGCATGAAATCTTTTTGAAAATGAACTACTTTCTTAGGAAGTAAGTAGTTCCCTGGAAGATGAGCTAAAGCCAAACTATTCTTTTGAAATATGCTGCATTTAAACCTGAACTGAACCAGCATATCGCAGATCACACCTGGAGCAACAAAGCGATTGATTCAAAGTTTTGCTGGTGTGACTCTTGTTTGCAAATAAAAAAAGCCCTACAAATGCATATAAAATTTGAAGGAAAAAATAACAAAACACACAATTTGCTTAAAAAATCAGAAATGAGAAAATGGGATGTTCTTTTCTTGTGTATGAACACTAGAGCTGTGAATCCTAATGAAAAGAGATTCTCCCTCTGTTAGGTGTCCCCCAGGCAGTGACTTGCACTGGCAACCATGGGCAGGTTAAGTAATGAGGCAGCTCAGGCAAGGAGGATCTTACTTACTGCCTACTCAAGTGATGCTGTTCATTGCCACCACTGATGCTTGGATTGGGTTCAGAGACCATGAGAGCATCCAGATGCTCCTGAAGGCTGTGGACGCGGCTTTGTGAATTCAGAGACCCCAAGGGCAGGAGAGTTCCACTTCCCCTTCATTTTACTGAGAAAAAAAAAAAAAAAGTTAAAAATGCCAAACCAAATGCGTGGATCTTCAAAAATCACCGCAATGGAGAGCACCACATCCCTCACTTACTATAGTTACTCCTGGGGAAATTTCGCTAATAGGATTTAACAGTCTGCTGCACAAGAAAATCGGTGGCATTCAAAAAAAAAAGCCCTCCGTTCCTTTCCTCTCTCTCCTTTGTTCAAAGCTGCCAGACTGAAGTTTACTAAGTAAATATGCAAAGACTTAAAATTAGCTCTCAGTTAACATGGACTGAAATGGGAAAAAAATCCCCTTCTGTCTAATCTAATTTACTGCCAGAACCACGAGTGTCAATAGAAGAGAGTCATCAATATGACTTGCACACTGAAAATAATTCATTCCTCTGTGTTCCCAGGTGGTCATGGTGCAGATGCAGCGGTTGCTTGCATCCCATAATTAAACCCCAACAGCTTTACAATTGTATTATCTGTTACATACATTATCCTCAAACTGTTTCCCTTCCAATGATGTGTCTGCCTGATGCGCTGCGCTGCCGAACAGCTGACATGAGGATGATGGTGATGATGATGCAGTGCCAGCCAAATGAACCCTCTGGTGCAGGCGCTGGGATGATGTATCACCCTATAATGTCTCTTGTTTAAGCTGGGGAGAAAACTGCAAGGTGGGACAGGACGACACAGCTGGAGAATTCGAGGGGCTGGGAACACTCTCCCCTTTAGGCTGCCTCTCCAGCGCAGCTTCTGCTAGTTTTATAACAGTGGGTTTCTAAACCTGTCTAACTTCTCTCCCTCCTTCTGTGTTTAGATAACAATATTTAACTTTTATAGCACTGCAGTGGCAGGGATAAGCTGTGACAACCGAAGCTGAAAAGGGAGAGAAGGTACCAGACAACCTCATGCAAGAGCACATGGCTTTCGGCACCCCAGTCAGCAGCACCTCATATTAGATCTTCTCATCAGCATTTCCAAGGCTCTGCCTAGCTCCTACCTTCCCTGTTCACTTCCTTGGTCAAAATCTGTGTCCTCTCCACCCCTATGGCCCTTTGTACCCTACCAACACTTCCAGCTTGGCCATTTGCTTCCTTGCAATTCCCACTAGTGCCCATGAGACCTTTCATACATAGCCCTCTTCATCCATGGCACAACTTCCACCCACTTCTTCAAAACTCCTCAGTGCTGTGCTACTTAACAGGGAATTGACTCCACTATTCGCTGCCTTGGCAGAAGTCTCGAGGACTGACAAACTAGATCGTTTTCTACCTCAGATATTAGGTGCAGCCAGTATTTATTATTTAGTAGCAAATTTTGCTCATTAAAATTTGCAAGAGTAAGAAGTCTGATCCTATTTATGTCTGATGGGGAGTAGTCCAAAAACTTGGCACGAAGTAACTCTGCCTGTTCAGAAAAGTAGGCTAGAGCTGGCAGCGTGCCTGGCTCTTTCTCTCTTTAAACTACATCCATCCTCAGATCATGAGCGCCTGTGCATAAAATAGCCCCATCCTGAACATAGCAAAAATTGAGTATAACTTTGAACAGACAATGATCTCTTATATAAACATTCTTCCAAAATGTTTCACCGGTTCAAGGGAGGCCAATGTTTGTTAAAAGAGCTAAGTAAAAGATGGGGCAATTTAGACTAATGGGTGGAAAGTATTTGTAGCTGTGATTTGAAAAGAGAGCTCAAACAGGACACGAAGAAGTGGCGCTATGATATAGGAGCTGCAGTTACTGGAGATGCAATGAAAAGAATAATTATATTCAAGGAGTTAAGGAAATGTAGTGAAGAGGAAAGTATATGTCTGAAAAGTTATTAGGGCGAATGGATTAATGATTTTAAAAACTAAAAGGAAATTATTAAAATGGAAGCCTGTAATTACAGGAAAAGTCCCTATGAAGTGGTTAGGAAAGTGTTATCTGAGGTAACTTTCCAAGCACGAGGCATGGATAGTCTTGTGTATGATATAATACAGAGAGCTGCAGTAAAATTAAAGAAAAAAAGAAAAGAGAATGAAAACTGAAGCAGGATGGTGCAGTTGGGATAATGCATGGAGGGTGATGATAAACTTGTGTACCTGAAAAAAAAATAGGAACAGGATTAAAAATTGCAGGGAGTGATCTGGTACAGCAAGCACCACACTGGTTCTGGATGATACAGAATTAGTTTACCTAGTGACTTTTTGTGCAACTCATTCAAACCAAAGCAGAAAAACTGGCAGTTGCTAAAGAATCAACTAGATGATGGCTACAAGGAGAGGGGACTGTGTGGGAGGAATCTGGAGTGCCTGATGGCATCTTATTTTCAAAGTGGCATTGATCCATGACTTTAATGAGAACTACATCAGAGCTAGTTTCTTTTCCCTTTTCCTTTTTCTTTTCCTTTTCCCTTTCCTTTTCCTTTTCCTTTTCCCTTTTCC